>NMRB01003478.1:16495-28738 GCA_002633025.1 Notospermus geniculatus | reverse complement strand
CTGCCCCTCATTTGTCTGCCCTTCCTCTCTATCTGCCCACCCTGCATGTGTCCTTCACCAGGAAGACATTCCAGGAGGATGGGAACCCCAAGAACCTGACTGCTGTGCCACAGATTCAGAGTAGGCCTACTGAGTCATACCCCTCCTTGCCCTTTCTTCATTCAATTTCCATTTTCTGATGTAGGGACCATCAAATTTGCTGTCAAGCAAATTTCACAGTTCTAGTTCAAATAGTATCCAAACAAACTTCTAAAACTGCACAGGCAGTGAAGCAGGAGAGCTTTTCTGATCATGTCATGTTTTTACTTTCATGTACTAAATACGCTTTTTGTCAATTTTTTTGAAAGTGAATTCGTATAGTCAGATGCCCTTTGGTACAAAGGCAGTCGATATCAGTGCCAATATATGTGAGGAAACCCAGCCCTTCCCAGCGGATATTCAAGGAAATATTAGCCCTGTTGCAACCTACCCCTGTTACAAGCAGCCCTGGTCTCCCCTATCAAATAATGAGCCTATAGTTTGTCCTGGAAGTTTGTTTTTAGCTGTCGTCGGCCTTCGCCAGCGTCCGTTAGCAAGGCACGTTTTTCATACCCCTGGGGCATTTCCACGCTAAAATGGAAAATATAGGAAAGATCCAATGGGTGAATTTAGATTGTTTGTTCGTCATTTTGTAATGTTGGCAGTATAAGGTATCCTGTATGCATACTTGCAGATTCCCACGTAAACCCCAGCCTGGCTTTCTTAAACAAAATTTCAAAGAAAATAAACACGTGGGAATCTGCAAGTATGCATACAGGATACCTTATACTGCCAACATTACAAAATGACGAACAAACAATCTAAATTCACCCATTGGATCTTTCCTATATTTTCCATTTTAGCGTGGAAGTGTATTCCTTGAGTCGTTTTTACCTTTTCCTGAAAAGTCTTGCAACCTCGTCCAGGTCTGACTTCCTCTCTCTCCATGCACGTCACCTTTTTCTTACTTAATTGACACCTGTAACCGGCGCCATTCGCACACATATTTAGTGTAGTGCAACCTCGCATGAGAAGGCACAATACGGCGCATTCTAAATGTAATAATCCCACCTGTAGATTCACACAATCCGAATGAATTATCTGTAAGTCTTGGACGATCATTCTGTGCGCTTTGGAAAGTCTTCTGGTCGCCATTTTGAACTGATGCACACTTTAAGTTGGAGAAATCGAAACGGCCACTAGTTGGAGCGAGTTGTGGTTCTTACATGTATCCTACCGCTTTGTTGACCAAAGGGTAGTAAGTCTTTTGTAACCTGCATTCAGCCCATTTCTTCTTCTCATTATGATGAACACATTACTATTGTACCACGGACAAGGTTCTATATGTGACATGACTTTAGACAGTATAAAATGAATACTTGTGTTCGACGTTCATCTGAAATTTGTATCTGAGTTATTCACGAAATTGAACGCATCACATCGATGAGTCGTCACGAACGAAGTCATTCTGTGAGATAATGTCCGGAACTATCCTCCTGTTAGTCCGCAAGCCGACCACATGGACTTCATAACCTGCTGTGTCTGTTGGAACCGAAACACTAATGCAGCGGTCAATTACAAGTCTGAACCCCCCCCCCCCCGTATCACACGTTCGACACTGGGATAAAAGTGGTCGTCCAGGAATCGACTGTTTTTCACCCACAGCACAATATCCTTGCTCCAGGAATTCACTGCTTTTTCTTTTTTTGAGATGCAGAGCATCACCTTTTTTTCACATAGGCCCGTATGCACCAGTTTAGGCTAAGTTTTATCTTAACTCCAGCTAAGCTGATCTTTAACTTAAGCTGAAATTCCGCTTAGCCCAACTTGAGCCGCAGCGCATTTGAGTTATTTCTCAACTTACGATTAACAAACCTATACTAGCCTGGCCTCGTAACAGGTTGTCGGATAACTATGATTACGTTCCCGCATGCCGTAACACCGCCATAGGTTAGATTGCCTAACATCACGCATCTGGCTATTGTCTGGTAGGCCTGTGCGAGTGTCCAATAAAATGTGCATGCATTAGGCCTACTTTGTAGATACACTTCCTTCTTGTCCTTGCTGGCTGCAGTGTACAGAATCATGTCGGAGGGAACTAAGCCGAAACGAAACCCGAATTTCTCCATGGTGGAGAGAAATATACTGCTTGACCTGATTGATGCTCACAAAGCGGTTATAGAAGATAAACGACACAATGCAAACCTTTTGGCCAAGAAAGAGCGTGCCTGGGCCTCTATTACAAAGGCCTTTAATTCGGAGGCTGGCGTAACGAAACGGGGTGTCGAGCAGTTAAAAACCGTTTGGAAGAATGTGAAGATGAAGGCTAAGAAAGAGACTGACACCGAAAAACGTGAACGGCGAAAAACTGGAGGAGGCAATATCGATTCATCCCAGGAGGCATCTCTCGAGACGCAACGAGTAGCAGCAATGATTCCCTCACAACTTGGCCAAGAAGGAGCGTGCCTGGGCCTCTATTACAAAGGCCTTTAATTCGGAGGCTGGCGTAACGAAACGGGGTGTCGAGCAGTTAAAAACCGTTTGGAAGAATGTGAAAATGAATACTAAGAAAGAGACTGCCACTGAAAAACGTGAACGGCGAAAAACTGGAGGAGGCAATATCGATTCATCCCAGGAGGCATCTCTCGAGACGCAACGAGTAGCAGCAATGATTCCCTCACAACTGAATCCACTGGATAATCCTTTTGATGATGATGCCGACGGTGGTGATAAAAGTGACCGGGCCTCTGAAGTTGCAGAATCCGATGGAAGTGAGGCATCAATTACATTTGGTATGTGGAAATAATTTCTCTTGTCAGCTACTCCATGCCAGTCAGTATATAGGCCTATCATTGTTAATATCGTAGGAAAATGAATCACAGAAATGAACAACAATTACTGGCAGCTTGCATCAATCCATGATTTATTCCTACCCCACACTTGTATAAATTTCAAATTCAAATTTCAAGTTTCAGTTTATTTCAGTATCTTCTCAAAACACCTGTGTTCCAAAGGCATGTGTTCGTCATCGGTCCATTTTCAGGTCCTTCCACTTCAAGTTGGCCAGGAAGTTCAAAAGAGAGTGGAATCAGTCCGTCCTAGAATACCGGTCGCATCCACCTCCAAGTGCACCTCATCTGAAAAACGAAATAACAACAACTCCGTTATCCCAAAGCCAAATACAGCTGTAGCAAAGGACGTCCGTGGAGAATGGTTAGAAATGGCAAGGGAAGAACATGATAGAAAGATGCAGCTTTTGAACCTACAAATGAAGCATGCTACTGAGGAACACGAATTGAGAATGCAACTCTTGCGCACTCAAATTCATGCTGCGCCGAAGAGCGATTCAGGCTTGTTACGCTATTCCAGTACGGAAGCTGCTCGATTCCAGTCAGACGACAATGCAATGGACTTGTGTAAAAGGAATACATATTTTGATTTGTAAACTTTCATACTGATGTAAGTCATGAAAAAAAATTGTTGTACCATATTGATGATGTCGATGCCAAGCATTTCTGTCGCACATGGCCCTGACTTGTTGTCGCATGTTCCTGCATTTCAGATTTCACCACATGCAACAGTAGGAAAGTGCATGTGCTGTCATCTGAAATGTAGGAAAGGGGCTTATTTTCCAGTACCTACCGGTACCTATTTCACGTTTGCTTAGGCTATCCAAAATATTGTCTCGTGATCTCAAGACGCCTTGCATTACCGGCACGTGTACCGGGTGGTATCGGGCCCAGTGGCATGTCGTCTACGGGTTCCTCCTCATTAGGGTCAGGATCATTGAGTTTGATGGCGATATTGTGGAGCACAGCCGTGGCAACAATCACAGACAGTGATGTTGACAGCCTAAGACGCAAACCATTCTTCAGGCAGGGGAACCTTCTCTTCCACACTTCGAACATTCTTTCAACAGCACCACGAGTCCTCCGTTGTGCATCATTGTATCTTCTTTGGGCAGCATCAACAGGTTGGGCGAAAGGTGTCAGGAGATACCAACGGCAAGGGTAGGCTGGGTCGCCAAGTAATACCCCTTCCATTTCATTTTGTTCCAGCTTTCCGCACAGATGACTGTTCTCAAATATTCTGGCGTCGTGTGTCGACCCAGGCCAACGGGCAACAATATTGAGAAATTCTAGTTCTGGACCACTAACACCTTGGACGTTGATTGAAAAATATCCGTTTCGATTCCTGAACAACTCGGCGTCATTTCCACCAGGACAGGAAATGGGGATGTGCGATCCATCAATCGCTCCAGTTACACCAGGGAATCCTGCCATCGCATGGAATTTGTGATGGTACAAGTGTTCATTCTCCCTATTAGGGAATACGATGTGTTCTTGTCGTAGACGAGCTATTGGGCCGAATTTATAAAACACAGCAAAAGCTAACAAGCCAAAGCCCTAAGGCCAAGCTTTTGCTTGTCAAGGAGAAGCACAAGCCAAAGATTTTGCTCACAAACATATTCATAATCAATTGTTTAAGCTAATGACTTTTTCTTATAAGGCCAAACAAGATTTTTGGTAATATCGCAGTACATAACTATTGTTGGATGGTAGAGGCACTACTGGTGAACGTATACTTTTCATCACATGTAGCACGGGCGGATACAGAGGGGGTCCAGGGTCCATATTCACAAACATACTTAAGTCAAAGTGTGATACTTATCTTTTGTGTTGAACAAGGGATAAGTGTCACACTTAGACTTAAGTAGTTTTATGAATATGGGCCCTGGGGGTTGGAACCCCCCTCGGCGACAAGAGATAACATTTTTTTGTGATCACTAAACATTTAAAAACATCTCGCTTGTGGTCTAGCGCCTTCCCGTCTGACGTAGGCCTAGTCTTGATGATACGGTTGTTGCATCGACGATTCGGCGAGTTCGCAAAAACCGAGATGTTTGATGTGTAGCAATTAATAAAAACTGTTTTCTTTAGTCGCCGAGGGGGTTTTTTAATCCCCAGAACCCCCCTCTGTATCCGCCCCTGCTCTTACATGCATGAATATAGTGTCCGGAAAGGGAAAGATGCTCCTAAGGCAGAGGTCAATCCACTCTGGCGGAGCTTGCAAAAATGACAGCAAATGCTTCGTGGCATGAGGAAAAGCTCATCTTTATGTATACGTGCTCAAGCATTTTATATCTGATGAAGCTAATGCTCGCAAGACAAAGCTTCTGCTAATTCTTATAGGGAGTTGCTTCTTCTATGAAGCAAAACCAAAGTTTATAAATACCACTTCAAGAAAAAGCCCAGAAAAAGCAAATGCTAGTTTTTATGAATTCGGCCCATTGCAGACGACACAAGTTTCACTATCCGGCTGACAGTTTGATGAACTCCCGCCAAATCCCCGTCCGTAATTTGGAAATTTCCTGTACCGTAAAAACGAAGGGTTAACAATAATCTATTTATCGGGGACACCGCAAAATTCTTATCAGAATTCGGAGATATCTCGTGCTCAATCCTCTGCAAGATTTGCAGAGTATTCTCCTTAGCAAAACGAAACCGTTTGTGAAATTCCTCATCGGAATATTGTTCAAGTGGGTTTGTCCGGTCCCTTACTCGTTCAGGATGTTCCACCCTCTGCAATTGATCAAGACCGTCAAGCACATCAAGAGCGTCCATAATTTCCATGTTGCCTCGTCGACGGCGCGCCTTCAAATGAAGTGTACAAGTTAATCCATAACTTAAACCACCCTCCGACGTGGTTTAAGCTTTTGCGGGGTTTAAGCCAGACTTGAAGCTTAGCTTCAGTTGGTGCATACCGAGTTGAAGCTTAGTTCCAACTTAAGTTAGACTTAAGCCCAATTTCGGCTTAAGCTGCAGTGGTGCATACGGGCCCTAGTGTGTAAACTTGTCGTGTTTGAGCGCTCATGCTCTTAGGACTCAGTGAACTTAAACCCCTTGTCAGGGAACTTTACTTTCATGAATGGATTGAAATAGATTTGATGTGAGCATAATCATGACTATTGTTAGTATTCCTCTGTCCACTGCCACATATTTGGCAATGTATAAATTCCGGATTTGCTGTAATAAATCATTCCTCCTCAGGCAATCAAGGTGTTTGGTTGTGTGTGTGGTGCTGCAGAGTGTAGGGGAGAGTGGGGTAAGTTGAGCATAGTAAGGCATATCTGGGAAATGCTGCTTTAAGGCTGGACAGAGCATTCAATCAGTGGTACAGGATTATGCTGCAGGTAGTTGGTTGTGCTGTGGGTGAGAGATATTCAGTTCACTGATTGGCATTTCGTGGCAGCATGGATGCTGAAAAAAAATTGTCCTTTGGCACAACTTACCCACCCCTTGGGGTAAATTGTGCATAGGGTATTGTTGAGCTACTGATGCACTAGCTTGGTGCAGAAACTAGGCCTACAGTACATGGTACATATATTATAGGTCACTTAAGTACCAACTGACAAAAAACTGCGCAGTACCATTGCAGTAGGGAGGCTGCATTAAAGTCTGGCATTACTTTTTGGGGTTAAAATCGGTTTTTAATGCCTATTTGTCACACCTCTTCCATCTAGCTGTCATGGCTCCATGGGTGAGGAGGTACTTCTCTCCTCTCTCAATAGATAGCAACACCAGTGCTCTGTCCTGTCTACTTCCTGAGTAATAGGGGGTGGCTCAACTTGGCCACTGGCTCAACTTACCCCACTCTCCCCTACCAATCCTTAGTAATCCACCATCATCTACACATCCAACCATACATGGTACATATATATAGGTCACTTAAGTACCAACTGACAAAATACTGGACAGCAGGCCGACTGACCTACTACCATTGCAGTAGGAGGCTGCATTACAGTCTGGCATTTTAAAATTTACTTTTTGGGGTTAAAATCGGTTTTTAATCCCTATTTGTCACACCTCTTCCATCTAGCTGTCATGGCTCCATGGGTGATGAGGTACTTCTTTCCTCTCTCAATAGATAGCAACACCTGTGATCTGTCCTGTGTATTTTTGCCTGAAGGTGTTGGCATATTGTTGGCTGTCGGTCTGCGATGTAGGCCTACAGTTTGCTTTCATGACCATTGCCACATTGAACTGGTTACACTTGGCTGCTTCGTGAGGGACAGTTGTACAACAGTCACACCATTGTACTTTCGACTGTTTCCATTTGAGTTGTTACCTATTCACAACAGTTGGCCACCTTGGACAGTCGCATGAAATGGTCGTGCAATCATTTTCTTCACCCAGGATCATCCTGGGTAAACATAATGATCCTTAACTTTACCCAGCTTGGGAGTTCCCGCCGAATCATGCTGTACGTGCGTCTCTTTCGGCAGAGAACATGCAGTAGGATCATTGCTAAAAAGGGCTGAAAATTACCGCTATACCTCCTGCGGGGTTTGCAATAGGAAGACAAGACCAATCCCTACAACTTCTCAAAAGGGACCGATAGTAAATTCTCAAGGACTTAGGAGCGATAGGCCTAGGTAGAACATGTATGATCCGTGTGCATTTCGTAATTTTCATGAATTTACTTTTTGCAGAACATGCAGTACGATCATAACTCAAAAGGGCTGAAAATTACCGCTATACCTGCTCCGCGGTTTGGAATAGGGAGAAAAGACCAATCCGTACAACTTTTCAAAAGTGACCGATAGTAAATTCTCAAGGACTTAGGAGCTATAGGCCTAGTTCGAGGCGACCCTTCATTTCATGATTTACGCTGAATATCAACCTCACTACACCACTCAGGAACTCCAATCTGGGTAAAGTTAAGGATCCTTATGTTTACCCAGGGCCGTCCTGGGTAAAGAAAAGGATTACCCAGGATGGTCCTGGGTAAACATAAGGTATACCCAGGACGACATTGACCCATTCGGCGTTACTTTTGATCTGAGATGTTGGGGTCATGGTGATATCGATATCACAAACTTAATATTTTTAGATAACTTGCCATATTTTCAAGTGATCAACATCAAACAAGTCTCCCTTCATGCCTGCTTAATGAAGGAGTGGACTACGTTAAAATTCTCAGCCTGGCGTGTCTGGGTGATTGAGATATCACGAGATTTTGATATCTGAAACTTGATAATTTGAAACATCTCTGCCTGTGGTAAAGGTGGGGTGGGGTCATCCCTATGTGTCCCGGGTTCTATGCGTCCCAGGTTCTTTGTGTCCCCAGGTCCATGTGTCTGTCTCAGTTATGATTGGCCTTGTCCTCATTTAGTTCTCAAGTGCAGTCGACGAACTCGTGTCTTAACAAGAGAAGAACATCAGAGCGATGTCAATGGATTCCGATGAGAAGTTGACTATTTTAGAGCTAGTTATATCTGTGACATTCACCTCTGACCTTGCGAAGTATTGCGTAACTGGAAGAGGGATCCTTGATTAAACCAATAGGGGCTGGTTAATTCAGGCTTCTAATAGATTAGTTTTCCCATGAAATTCTGATTAGATTTGCATTTTAGCACTGTCTGACCATGACCCTGATCTCTGACCTTAAAGGTCATTGCGTAATCCGAAAGGTCGTCCTTGTTAACCTATATGTGTATAGGTGAAGGTTTTAGGATTCTATTATCACCAGGTTCTGACAATGTTATATGACAGCTGACTGTGACCTTGACCACTGACCTTGAGAATTATTGCGTAAGTGGAACAGGCATCCTTGATTAAACTTACAGGAGATGGTTAATTCGGGCTTCTAATTAGTTTTTTCCTGAAATTCTGAACAGATTTGCACTTAACTGTTTGACCTTGACCTCTGACCTTCAAGGTCATTGCGTAATCTGAAAGCTCATCCTTGATAACCTAGCTGTAGGTGAAGGTTTAAGGTTACTACCATCACCAGATTCTGACTTATGTCAGCTTATCAAATTTGAATATCAAATCTCACCACGATATCAGCAAATATCATGCGACCGAGCAGGTGCAAACTGAAAATTTCAGTTGCAATAACATCCGTGGATGAGCAATGATGTTGTGATACCAGTTTCAAGTCACTTACTGTGGCAGATCTCCCGATATGTTATGATGCTGACACTGGAGAACAAATTTGTTGATGTCAGTACCTTGCCAAGGGTCATAAACATAGGGAAGGAACTTGTTACTAGTGCTCTACCTGGCGTCGAAGACAAGTTCTTCAAGAAAAGTGTGACAGACAAAATCTCAACTATTCATATATCAATTTCACCATGAACCAGGTCTCGGAGACTGGAAATTTTCATTCCATCTTGTAGCTCAGGTCATGAAACCTGGGGGTAGGTCACATTTTCAGGTCTGTAGCTCTTGCAGGAACAAAGTTACAGGTGTGACAGACTGAACAGACTGAGAGACACACACACACACACAGATACACAGACAGACAGACAGACAAACACCATGACCAAACACAATATGGTTTCCGATCTTGAGATCGGAAACCATAATAATCATGGATGTATGTATTAACTAAAACAAATCAGCGTTAGCATTCATCATGAATTCTGCTACATGTTATAATGGTTGGAAACATCACTAAAAAATATGGATTAAGAATTTGAAAGCCCTCTGGTGGAGTGTGAACCTACCAAGGGAATGCCCGGCATTCCCTTCGTAGCTTCACAATCCACCTGAACGAACCCCTCAAGGGCAATTCTGGGGTCAACCTACATCCACCCACCAAGTTTGGCGAAGGTCGGCCCAAGGACGCTGGAGGAGTAGGGGAACAAACAGACAAACAGATAAACAGACAAACGTTGCTCACATTATGGTATGATGATGATGATGATGATGTTTCTTAAACTTGCAGTTGTTTCTCAAATTTTCAGTTGTTTCTCAAATTTACAGGTGTTTCTCAAAGGGGCTGGAAGGTGAAAAATCAAAAAGTCCAGTTCTGCTCCCGTAAGTCATAGACTTCAAACTTGCAGGGATGATACATCATAGGGTGGAGATATCACTTTTGGGTAACATGGAATAATTGCATGTTTATGACCTAATTAAATTAAACAATGGATTTTTCAGCTGCAGAAAAATCAGTGAAAATGATGTTATATTTTGGCAAGAACGGGTAGGCACTTTAAGCAGGGGCTTATCTTTGGATTAAAACCCTGAAATAAAAAAAAAATGTTTTGTTTTTATATATAAAGGGCTTTGAAGAAGACACCACTTTGGGTGTAAACCATGGATAGAAGACCCAAATATCTTGGCCATAATCAGCACACCATAACACTAACATAACACTTCACAGAATGTGGGTCTATGTGAGTCAGGCCTAGGAAAAGGGACAGGTCCATTCAATTGTTAGTCAATTTTTATCATGAGTGGCCTGTGACCAGAGGTGTTGGCAATCACGGCTATTGTCACCTTTTCATTCATTGATTCACTAGCCTGGTCTCACCAAGTCTGAAAGGAAATGACTGGCAAAGATTACGCAACCCACCCCCATGGATGGTCAATAAAGCCCTATTCCCTAACTATTGAACTCAGTCATCATAAGGTAAGTCAGAAATGGATAAGCCTGGGTCACTGGAGTGTTTTTCTATTCATTTTTGTTATGGACATTCCAACCATTACTCAGATCCCCTCTTACAGGCGCAGAACTGGACTTTTTGATTTTTCACATTCCAGCCCCTTTCTTATACGCAGTCGTATGCACAATACGCACCTCAAATGCATCTCAATCGTTTTGTGTAAGTTTTACTACACAGGCATGCGCACAGTACGGCCCAAATTTTACGCCGGAAATTTTTGGACATGCACAAAACCTCTGCTGCTACGCTGTTACGCAGGTCATACTAGTAAGTCAGGACCGGATCCAGGGGGCGTGGGGGGGCGTACGCCCCCTATTTTTGGCAGATGAATGATTGTTTTAGCAAGAAAACTTCAATCACATAAAAATTCGAGTATTTTGCTCTCACATGCCAGGAAAATGCATCTAAAAGCACTTAAATTGAGAGTGGCCGTGCTACATAGCCGCGTGGGGCGGAGGGTAGGCCTACCGTACGACAGACCGAACACGAACTCAAGTGTAGGAGTATTCCTGGAGTCTAAGGCTCCAACGCATCAGTTTCATGTTTTTGCCCTGACAGCTATTCAACCAAACGAGGGGGTTTGAGTCTACCTCGACAGTAAAATGTCTGCCAAACAAGTAATGACGTAGATGGTCAACGGCCCAAACGAGGCCTAGGCACTCTTTTTCTACTGGGACATATCTACGTTCTCGGTCAAGCAGCTTCCTGCTCGCGTACACAATGGGGTGTTCCTGCCCGTCGTCATCTAACTGGTACAGGATCGCTCCGATACCCCTGTCACTGGTATCGACCTGTAGGAAGAAGTCACGCTCGTAGTCTGGGGATTTCAAAACAGGGTCACTGGTCATGATTTCTTTCAATCTCAAGAACGCTTGCTCACATGCTTCCGTCCAACGCACGCGGTTAGGTTGGCCCTTTTTGGTCAGGTCGGTTATTACCGAAGAAATTTCCGAGTAGCTCGGTATAAAACTGTTGTAATTAGACAGGTTCTGCTACCCCGTTTCCGAGATCGGCTCCGGGATAGCGCAGCGTTGCGTCATCAGAAAATGCCGTGACGTCATCGATCCGCGCGTGCTATGAAGCTAACCCGTTCTCGTGTTCCGAGATAAATCGGCTCTATCCCGTAAGTGTCAAACGGCGTAGGTTTTCCCTAAATTTCTTCTTTACGCGGGTTTAAACACCGGATGTGAAGGGTTAAGTAGTTAGATTGGCATATGTAGACCTTGATGAATGGGCAGTTTGCACAATAATTTCATGGTATTTTCTACTATTTTGGTCGTAAAGAGAAGTTCCGTTTTGCACTCGATGACACCATGATCCAATCGATATGACAGCGCTACCATGGCTATAGGCCTACTGTACTGAACTGTGCATGCTGTAGGCCTACATGTATTTTTGACACACGGGCCAGGAAAATGGACTCTGTAGGCTACGCGTTGTGTGGATGTGTGTGTACTACCCCCTCCTACTCTGGGGGAATCAAACATAGGCCTACAGGTAGGCCTATCCTTGGCCCTTGGCTTGGGCCATGCCATGCCAGGCCCAGGAGGGAGGAAAACTAAGATTTTTAGGGAATTTCCCCATGTGTTCAAATGCAATCCCTGTCCTGACAGAGCCTAGGTTTCAAAATACACCCCTTTCCCTGAAAAATGGCTGGAACACTGTAGTCTGATGCCGTGCAGTTTTGACACCCATCCTCTCTCTGTAATGAAATGAAATGAAATGCTCTCTCTGTATGAAGCCCTGTGAGTTATGGGGGGGGGGGGGGT
>NMRB01003477.1:11260-61575 GCA_002633025.1 Notospermus geniculatus | reverse complement strand
TCATTACATTCTTTCTGTGAACCGAAACAGGCCTTTCCGTTTGAGGGGAGCTAAACAGTGCATGCGCCTCGCAAACAATAGAAAGTCTATTGTTTGCGAGGCGCATGCACATTTTAGCTCCCCTCAAACGGAAAGGCCTGCCAAAAAGTGTGAAACCTAAAGCCTAGCGTACACAACACTTGCGACTGGAGACAACGAGTCACCACAGAGCAACTGGCGACTGGGAGGATCGAGAAAATGGAACTGGAGGCGACTGATCAGTCGCCAAAAACGGTCAATGTACACACTTGCGACTTGCTGGAACTGAGATTTTTCCAGTCACTGTGAGTTGCACATGTTCAACATTCTAGCGACCAGTTGTACCCAGTTTCGTTCAGTCAGGACATGACGATTGATTGGATCCTCCAACATGTAGTTTTACTGAGTTGCTGAATTTGCGATGTGCGCACCAGCGATTGATCAGATCAGTTGCTTCCAGTCGCAAATGCGATGTACGCCTGGCTTAACAAATCACGTGAAGATGAGAGGAAGCTGATATGAGGGTCTCAACAGATTGAAGAATCTTAGCAATCATAGAAAAGCAAGAGGAAATGCTTACTGTAGCACTATTTATTCTGAATTCCTTATCTGCGTTGAGTGTATAGTATATCTTGGCATATTTTCCCATGTCCTTGTCAACAGCAGTCATATTGGCAACCACGTGGCCAATCGGAGCATTCTCTGAGACATTTACAACTGGTGCAAATTTCAAGAACGTTGGACTGTTATCATTGATATCCTGAATGTGGACAGATACCGAGGCTACACTGGTCTCCGGAGGTGTTCCAGTGTCTATTGCCTTCACAGTGAAGTTAAGCCATTCACTCGTTTCTCTGTCCACAGTCTTTTTCAGAGTGATGGTTCCTGAAAATAGGATTTTGAAAGAATACCCTCAGATTACAGAATGAAGACAGGTCAAGAACTTTCTGCATGTGCACAGGGTGTGCAGTATCGTCAACTGAAGTAAGCCAAAAGCGAATACCATGAACTAATGTGAAAAAGCATCGTGAAGCAACATCATCATAACAGGCACTATATGTGAGGCCGGCGGTCTATAGGAAAACCCGTCGATGTCGCACTTGAGGAAAGTGTTAATGGCCTTGGTGAACCCGCACATTTCAATAGCTGAAATGTACTACGTAACAGATAAACAGTAGCAGGTCAATGCACAGGCAATCTGATAGCCCTTGTTGATCACTCAGCGACATCCGACGGGATTTCCTGGACCGCCGCACATATTCTACTGACTGGTACAGACTAAAAATGGCCGACACTGAAAGAAGTAGAATTGATCAACTCACCAACAGTTGGATTTTTAATTTCAAACGTTCCAGATGGATCATTGGCAATTTCATACTTGACAGATGTTGACTGATCTTTATCAACAGCCAAGACGGTTGTGACCTCCGCCCCTACGGCAGCACTCTCATATAAGGGAATAATGTACTTATCACTGGGTTTGAAGATGGGTGGATTGTCATTCACATCCAGTATTACAATTTCAAGGATACCTGGAAAAGATCGAGTTTTCCAATTTTAAAGATGGTATTAGAAAAATGTTGCCCGCCATGTCGGGTGACATGCCGAAATGTCCCCCCATGGGATGCAATGTCTCCCGAGGTGAAGCCTCCAAGCCAATCAGAGCTCGTGAAACAATTCGCCGTTCGGCACTTTCTCTTCTCTTCCCGCACACACTTGTAACACGGGTTTTGATTGGCACATCGATTAGCCTTCGCACACCGATGATTGGCTGAGGCTCCGAGCTCCTCAGAAGCGGGAAATGTGATTGATTCAAACCAGGCTTGATGGGCGTCAGGCCAGATAGACTGGTGAGATTTCGATGGTAGCTTCATGACAAAGACTTACCCAGAGCAGTCTGTACACTTGGATCAGGGGCATTTTTATCCACTGCCTTGATTCTCAAGCGCACCTCCGCAGCAGATTCCCTATCAAGTTTGTGTGCCACTGTTACTTTCCCAGTTTTGGGGTCAATCTTGAACAGTTGCTAGGAAACAGAGAAAACATTTGTTAGGAACATCACCTATGAAAATATAAAACAGATGGCAGCGTTGTAGTCATCCATGAAGTTTTCAGGTTTACATGTATGCCTTAACTCATCTGGCCTCACATTTGAGCAGACGGATCTTCTGTTGATGTTTTATGAAAACCGTGGAGGTGAATTGGAAAAAATTTGAAGAAACATTCTTCAAAATGTTGATAGGAACAATCTTTCTTCAAATATTTCTCAGGGATTGACATAAGCCAAGGCCATTTTCCAAAACACCCTTGCTGGCCCTCTATTCTAATCCAAAGTGATTGTTGTCCAAGGTCATGGATGGTCAATTTCAACTAGACCCAGTTTATTATCACATTTATCAAATGAAGGCACACAATAGGCCAAGGGTCAGCCAGCCATGGCCCTGGACACTTTAGAGGGCCAGCAAGGGTGTTTTGGAAAATGGCCTTGGCTTATGTCAATCCCTGATTTTTCAATCAGTGACATAGGATGCGAGAAAACTTTGCCATTGGCAGGACTGAGTGGGCAGATGAGTTCAGGTGCATGTAAAAGTGATGACAACTGTGACCCTTGACCACAAAACGAGTGCTAAGTCACTCTGAAGTTGGCAGGTTGAGACCAACGTTTTGTCAATTTCAGTATGCTTGGGCATATTGCCTGTCTTGTAAAATCTGAGTGATTACATTTCTTCCTTTATCTCCTGGAGTTATTTTGGTTCATCCTGGTTCACATCTTGTGCGACTTCATACCTGATTTGATGTGATGGGTCATAATTATACCACAATACTAGTTCCTCACCTTGTAATTATATTTGCTAAGTATAACTTCCTGTCCATTCTCATCTTCAGCTTTTGTATCATCCTGCAGGATACTGTATTCAATGTCAGCTTTGACATCACTATCAGTTGCAGTGAAGGTATCGACAACATGACCGATGGGAGCATTTTCAGACACTTTCTTGCGTTTCGACCTCGGGTTAAATATTGGCGGCTTATTGTTCACGTCCGTGATGGTTATTGTAACCGTACAGGAGCCTGTATTTGCCGGTGTGCCACGATCTATGGCTAACATTTTCAAGGTGTATTTTTGGGAAATATCACGGTCAAGGTTGGCCCCAGTTTCAACAGTGACCTGTCCCGTTGTTCCATCAATGCGGAATTTATCTGATCCACCTGATTCAATTCTGTAGAAGATTTCACTGTTGACACTGCCGCTTATGTCGTGGTCCTTGGCTTCAACTTTTGTCACATTTTCTCCAGGTTTGGTGGACTCGGGTATACTTGCATTTGGGCAGGAAGTGAAGTATGGCTTATTGTCATTAATATCCTGAACATTAACGATCACGAAAACAGAATTGCTCAATGGCGGTGAGCCCTTATCCGTGGCGGTGACTGTCAGGTTGTACCGATACAGCAGACCTGGAATCATTCCTTCGATATCCAGTGGACCATTCAGTCCCATGACGCCCGTGTTCGGATCGACCGTGAAATTATCCTTGTCATAGCCAGCGGTTATGGAGTAGACAATCTTATTGTTATTCGGCCCACCGTCACGATCTGTTGCCTGCAATAATTGGCAAACAAATAATCTTTCATTTCAGAAGAATGCGCACGCACCGGGTGAAAAAATAAAGGCTGGGCTATAAAAGATGAATATGCTATGAAAATAGGCACTCTTACCTCGACCTTCACTTCTCTTTCAAATTTAGTAGCCCCTTCGAGTACATAACCATCATAGGAACTCCGTACAAACACTGGAGGATTATCATTCTTATCACTTAACCTGACCTCCAGCATTGTTGTAGCTTTAGAACCACCGCCATCAGTCGCTTCGTAAGTTAGATAATACGTGTCCACGGTTTCTCGGTCGAGAATTTTGAAATCTTTGTCTGCGTCTTTACTTGTGGTGATTTCGCCAGTGTTTTCATTGACGACGAACCTGCAATGGACACAAACAGTGTAACCTCCTTACAAGGACACAAAAGACTGATGTCTTTCATTTACTGGTGTGATCTGAGTATGGTCATTCCTCAAGGGGATTAACGGTCAAGGAAATGACCTACCACCATAACATATCGACAGAGATGTCTACTCCTGGTAGATGTGAAAGTACCAAAAGTTCAACAGATTATATTATGGTAATCTTCAAGAATGGAGTTTCCTGCAGCGGATGGGTAGAAACTGACCCTTAAGCCTAGTCTACACTACCCGAGAATGCATCGCCGATTGACCCTGTACCGCGAACACAGGTTATTCGCGGTGACCCACCGCGAATAACCTGTGTTCGCGGTGTCACCGCGAATACCCGCGAACATGTCTACACCTGATGAGTACTTGCGGCTATTCCCTGCCCTCCTATTGGCTCCCGGCCGGTGACCTCATTCTGATCAACTACATCCGGGTCACCACGCCAGCTGCCACTGACCGCCGTCTCCACTGTTCGCGGGCATTCGCGGCCATTCGCGGTATGCCTGCCAACTCGCGGCAGCGCGATTGCTTCGCGATTTTTTCAACATGTTGGAAACGGCCGCAAATGCCCGGGAACACTCGCGGGGTGTTCGCGGGCATTTCCATTCGCGGTCATTCACGGTGCCGTGTCTCCACTTGGCCTGCGAATCACCGCCGATCACCACCCGAGTCACCGCGAGTATACTCGCGGTGACACTCGCGGTGGTTCGCGGGGACTCGCGGGCCAAGTGGAGACAGGCCTTTACTCTTGTTTTGACTGTGTAACAATGCACTTCCATACCAGATTACAGTAAACATACTGTAGGTACAGAATCTTGTATCAGGGCCCGGTTGCACAAAACTCACGATAGTGCTAACTTGGTGTTAGTGCTAACTTTATGTTAAATGACGTAAAAATCCATTGTCTTTTTACGTCATCTAACATAAAGTTAGCACTAACACCAAGTTAGCGCTAACATGAGTTTTGTGCAACCCAGCCCAGTACTCAGAGATCTACAGGTACGGTACAATGTACATGAACATACACAGAATACATGTCCAATACAAGCAGCAGACACCCAGGATAGAGACAGGCATGCATTATGGGTTAGTCACACTGAGGACATCCACAACACTTCGATGACAACAAAAGTTAGTATGCTTCCAACATCAATTGACCAACTGCAAAACGGCTGCTTGGAGGATCCCAGTCACTTGATAGATAGGTTTACCTTCATGTTAAACGGACTTGGAAACTAATCTATATTTAGAATGCTTTAAATTCTGGGGGACAAATTTTATCAGATGCACAGTATAGGTAGACAAGTGATGCCAACTGGGGGATGCCATAATAGGGAAGTTGAGATCAGCGACTTATCACGGATCCTTATACGTATACGGACAGAATTCTGTACGAGGACAAATTTTGTGTATATTTTGATCCGTATAAAGGTTTCCCACGTGACGTTATAAAGGCCACGTTGGACGTCAAATTGACCACGTGTTTCCTGAAGGAACGTCACGATGACGTGATGACATTAATTCGTGTGCTGTCTCGTCATACGTCAGGCGTAATGTCGATCCACGTGTAGCACCCTATTGACGCCAGTTTACGTCATTTTGATGGCCAGTCACATGATTTGATGACATCAGTGGGATTCCTCTATATGTATAATGGTCTGTCATAAGTCGCTGATTTCAACCTCCCTATTGTTCAAGTGCACACGAACCTATTCACCTTGAGTTAATTTCATCTAGTCAGAGGAAACCTTTGTTTATCTACATGGACATCCAATATTTCCACAATCATGTCAATTCATACATCAAGTCCAAAAGTTGTGACCATAGACTGGTCCACAAGCAATTTACAGCACAGACATTCAATGAGATGCCACAAATTACACAAAGAACAGTGTTGCACACACAATTTACCTCTGGTATCGGTAATCTTCAATAAAGCCTCTACAATACAACATAGTAATAATGTGGATTGTTCAGAACCACCGCATGTTACATATTCTGTCTAAAGTTTCATGCAAACATGGCTAGCCATGTGGCACAACCTCAGCTTCACCATCAGGCTGACTATATGAAGGCATAGCATACATCACACATGGCAACTTAAAAATAAATGCCATGCACATATGGGCTATAGAACTGAAAACAGCTTCGCTGAATCCTGAATTGAAAATGAAATACCGGGAATTTTCATCTGAAAATGAAAGCATCAGGCATGGACCAAATCATTGATATAAAAGTGGAAAAAGGAACTCATTGTTTGTTCATACAAAGGGAAGGTGGCCATTTTGATATGAGAAAACCCAACAACCAACCTGGTTAGGCAAAACCCCAAACAAGCACTCAGTCATAATTCACATGAAGTCATCCAGTATTAATCTAAAATACATGACTTACTTGTCAACTTGAGCACCTTTCAATGAGTACTTCAGTGTTCCCAAGTTCCCTGTGTCTTTGTCTGTGGCCTAAAAAAAGATAGACAACCACATTTTTTCCCACAAGTGTCAGTATATCATCAATCATTCAATTTCATAATGTGCACTTATCCATGAAGTTGGTGAAATGGGTGTCGGCGTCAGCCAAAATAGGAAGTAGGCGAAATGGGAGTAGGCCTACACCATCCATAAAGCAAGGAGCAAATGACAGCCACAGAAATATTACCCCCGGTACTCACTGTAATCGTGATCACTTTAGTTCCCTTGGGAGAATTTTCAGGGATTTCAGCTTTGTAGACCTTCTTGGCAAACACAGGGTAATTATCATTAGCATCTACAATAATGACTTTGACAGGCACTTTACTTGTTTTCTTCTCTGCTGTGTCCGTTTCTGTGGCAACAATCTGAAAGAAAACAAACAAATGCAGTTGGAAATCAGTAAGAAGAGAGGTTCGGCAATTCTGTTAGCAGTTCTTTTGTGCGACAACTGTTAGGCCCTTACATTCACCACAAAATGAATGCAAGTTGGACACTTCAAAACATCATGTCTGCTTGTCAGCTTTGTAGGATGTCAATGCAGCTGCAACATCGACCACTTTCATGTGATGTAAGCGTGATTAAAAAAGGCCCAACTTCAATACTTACATCAAATGTCACCTCTTTCATTTTCTCATAGTCCAGTGGTGTAGCATCCTTGACTTTAATCTGCACATTCTGGTGGGATTCGTAGACGTTTGCTGGCATCACTTCAAACACCCCATAATCCTTACCATCTTTCTTGATTTCTAGTTTGAATTTGCAATTATTCCCTTCATCTTTATCGATGACTGAAATTACTGTGTTGGCAGGAATTAACGTCACTATCGTTCCAGGCTGAGCATTCTCCCGGATCTTTCCCGTGTAACTTGCTAAATTGAAAGTTGGTGCCTCATCATTTACGTCTTTGATTTTAATCTGGATGCTGGTTTCAGCAGTTGTCTCACCCTGTGGATTATCTGTCACCTCTTCAGCCTGTGAAAATTCAGAGCAAAGGTTACTTCCTGAAAAATTTCCTGCAATATCATACAAACACAGGGAACATCCATTTCGAACTCAACTTGCCGCATCCATCTCACTTAAAGTAAATGGCTGTGGAACACAACACAAATTTCACCTAAAACACTGCATAAACTGACAATATCCTACCTTGACCTTTATATTGAGGAGGCCATTTTTACTCAATATACTGTTATCTTCTCGATTCATAAGTTCTTTCACAGTTACTTGGCCCGTATTTGGATCAATGTTGAAGTTTTCAGACCCAGCTGAAATGAAAAGAGGGATATATACCTATGATGAGTATTCTTACTCTGAATGCATGACTAATAAAGGTACCGTATCACTAATTTGAAGAACTATCGCATCTGCATACACTTGCAACTCAATAGGAGCAGTCAGCCGCACCTATTGCCAAAAGATGGCAGCAAAGTTCTAGTGGACCAATACACAGGAAAATGCACGTGATTGGTGCTCGATCAATAATGAATGGGTCCGCTATATGCATTGAATTGGGCCGTAGTGACACCTATTGGTCAACTCACTGACAGCTCCTATTGTTTCATAATTTCTTCACTCACCTCCGAGTAAGGAATATTTAATCTTGTTTGGGATCTGTCTGTCGCCGTCAACAGCTGTCACCTTTATAACAGGTGAACCCTAGAAAAGAAGTGGAGTCAAAATATGTCAACAGGACAAAGGTCATTCCGAGCTGGCTTGAAAATGTTTCCTGGCAAGGAGTAAAACCCACTGAGAGCAACACAAATCCTTCAAAGAATTTTGTAAACTCAAAAGTTTCCTGAACAATTAGCTTTACTAATTCCTAACTTACCTTAGGAAGGTTTTCCACAATTGATGTAACATACGGCAGGTGCTGGAAAAGTGGCCCTGTGTCTTGGACATCCCTGACCTCTATAACTAGTGTCCTCGTTGTTGATAATGGGTGTTTGGCGTCATTGTCCTAAGAAAAGGAATGAATACAATCGTTTATTTGCCCCCATCTACATAATAAGGTTCATATTTTGAAAAGGGCAATTCCATCCAAATATCAACCTACGATGACAGAATCTGTTGACAAGAATATCACATTTAAATAGCTCAGAAAATATTGAAGGTTGCTTATGAAAAACCTACCGAAGCAATCACTTTGATGTTATAAGATGCTGCTTTTTCATAGTCTAAAGGTTTTGCCAGTTTGACAGCACCAGAGGCTGCATCAATGGTGAACATGTCAGTCTGCCCAGGCTGAAAGGAAAATAGGATTTCAGTAATTTCACATGAGTTCAGTGGGAGGGAGTCAACACATAACTGAGCCCAGTGGGATATAATTACACAGATGAAGCAAGAAACTTATGTTAGGGTACAGTGCATTCATTTCAATTCCACTATTGTGAGTAAAGAAATGTTTGTAATTGAAAGAGTTAATAGTACCGGTACAAGTTGTGGATTTTACAACCATAACCCAATAGAGCTGCCTATTTTTTGCACTTTCTATCTGTACCTTTCAACAGCCTGAACCGCCATAAAATGCCACTGCATTAAAGTTTATGGCGGTATCGGCCTCTGGAGACATGGCGGATTGTGGCGCTGCCGGCAGTAATTGGTGATTTTGATTTCTACATGTATAGAGGTGATGGGGATTTTTGTCAAAAAGTGGGCGTGGTCTTCTAGGCGGTTCACGGCAGGGCGGTTTAGGGCAGCATGGGCTCTATTGGGATACTCAGTAACCAATGCAACAGTAGAAGTTCGATACTTCCATTTGAATTGGAAGTTTACACTGGAAGTACTACTGGTAACTTCTCCTGTTATATTAAACCATATAAAAACCTGATCTATTTTGTTCTTTAATGACAGCATTGTCAAACGATTCAATACATGTATACTGCAGAAACTGACAAACACCCACTCATACATTTGGTAGACCAACAGCTCCATACTCTCAAATATGATATGAGGGAAAATGCCCAACGGTATGTCACTCGCTTAACAGATTGTCTGTTTTCAAAGCAAATATTATTCCATTGAAAGAGGAGACTGGCTAAATACAAGATCCATTAGCTATACATGTCCCAGAGCTACTGGTGAGAGTCCCACTTTGAGGTCAAGGTACCAGTACACAACACACTGCAGCGACCAGCTACTGATACATGAGGACAGTAGGCAGTCCTTTTGGAATATCAACATGTGCACTCTCGCTGCTGGGGTATGAAGGGCGTAGGCTCAGTTTTGAATTAGGCCTATTTTCCAAGTGATAGCAAGGGCAACATGCACACAATCCAAGCTTTTTAATGAATCATCATATTTTTTTCTTCAAACACGTCTTGTGTTCCTGATAGCATGTTAAAGGGGATTTACTCACAGCCATTTTGAAAGTGACAGAGCCACCAGCTCCCGTGTCAGCATCGGTAGCAGACACCTTTAATACCTCGGTCCCAACAGTTGCATTCTGAAATGGAGGAAACAATTATGGAAGGAATCAAAGAATTTATGAAAACAAAAAATTTGATTTCATAAACTTAATATCTCCAGCTGGTTGATCAAATAAGAACTTGATTTCAGAGGATTTTCTCCCTTGTTCAATTTCCAGTTTCATAGAAAGTACTGCCACTCCCTCAGTACTGGTATAGTCCAAGTCAACCTAACTTCAACATGGGCAAAATGGCAGGCCAGTGCAACAGACACCATAAAGTGAACACAATGATTAAACCACAGACCACAGTATTTACCAGTTGACTGAGCACAACCGTGGATTTGTTATAGGCTCATGAAAAGTACCTGTAAACCAACTGACCATAACATCATTAGGTAACTGCGACACAGATTATTTACCACTGACTTGTGTTCGTTTTCAAACTTGGCATTTTGCCCATGTTGAAGTTAGGTTGACTTGGACTATGGTTGACAGATGATCTCTGAAACCTATTTCCAACTACATCATGCACTGAAACTCATTGATATGGAATATTGATTCAGGGACTTCGTATTTTAGTAAAAACTGACAACTCAGGTAGAAGTGCCACTAAAAGTTTCCTGCTGATCACACACTCAGTAAGAGACCAACGAAAATGACTGGCTTACCTCATACACGTAACCAAAATATGAGCCTGTAAATACTGGTGCATTGTCATTGACGTCAGTTACGATCAGATTCAGCTTCAACTCACCCTGAAAATACAATAAATTGAATGTAACCACACCAAATAAATCAACAAGCATTCATTACCGAGCAAGTTATTAAGGCGGTGCTCCATGTGTTTTTTTTAAGGACCACCTTTAGTTCTCTATGGGCAACTCAGAAAGCTATGGGCAAGTGTTTGTATCATTTGTTTTGACATAAGTCTAAAGGAAACCTTGCAAGCCCACAGCCAACTCGCATCAGAAAATTCACTTATGTAGGAGCGTCTTTCCTCTTTAGAAAGAAAGTTTGTCGGATCAATTGAATTCTACGGTGGCCCATAGAGCTCATTGATGAAAAATATTTACATTTGCAATTTTTTTTCAATTCGATAATTTTTCTTGGGGTTTGTAAAATTTTCAGAAGTTCCCACCGCGGTGATAATATTTCCACCGCGGTGATAATATTACCGTACCACCGCGGTGAAAATGATTTCCNCTTTGTTTATCTACATGGACATCCAATATTTCCACAATCATGTCAATTCATACATCAAGTCCAAAAGTTGTGACCATAGACTGGTCCACAAGCAATTTACAGCACAGACATTCAATGAGATGCCACAAATTACACAAAGAACAGTGTTGCACACACAATTTACCTCTGGTATCGGTAATCTTCAATAAAGCCTCTACAATACAACATAGTAATAATGTGGATTGTTCAGAACCACCGCATGTTACATATTCTGTCTAAAGTTTCATGCAAACATGGCTAGCCATGTGCCACAACCTCAGCTTCACCATCAGGCTGACTATATGAAGGCATAGCATACATCACACATGGCAACTTAAAAATAAATGCCATGCACATATGGGCTATAGAACTGAAAACAGCTTCGCTGAATCCTGAATTGAAAATGAAATACCGGGAATTTTCATCTGAAAATGAAAGCATCAGGCATGGACCAAATCATTGATATAAAAGTGGAAAAAGGAACTCATTGTTTGTTCATACAAAGGGAAGGTGGCCATTTTGATATGAGAAAACCCAACAACCAACCTGGTTAGGCAAAACCCCAAACAAGCACTCAGTCATAATTCACATGAAGTCATCCAGTATTAATCTAAAATACATGTACATGACTTACTTGTCAACTTGAGCACCTTTCAATGAGTACTTCAGTGTTCCCAAGTTCCCTGTGTCTTTGTCTGTGGCCTAAAAAAAGATAGACAACCACGTTTTTTCCCACAAGTGTCAGTATATCATCAATCATTCAACTTCATAATGTGCACTTATCCATGAAGTTGGTGAAATGGGTGTCACTGTCAGGCAAAACAGGAAGTAAGTGAAATGGGAGTAGGTCTACACCATCCATAGCAAGGCGCAAAAGACAGCCACAGAAATATTACTTACTGTAATCGTGATCACTTTAGTTCCCTTGGGAGAATTTTCAGGGATTTCAGCTTTGTAGACCTTCTTGGCAAACACAGGGTAATTATCATTAGCATCTACAATAACGACTTTGACAGGCACTTTACTTGTTTTCTTCTCTGCTGTGTCCGTTTCTGTGGCAACAATCTGAAAGAAAACAAACAAATGCAGTTGGAAATCAGTAAGAAGAGAGGTTCGGCAATTCTGTTAGCAGTTCTTTTTTGCGACAACTGTTAGGCCCTTACATTCACCACAAAATGAATGCAAGTTGGACACTTCAAAACATCATGTCTGCTTGTCAGCTTTGTAGTATGTCAATGCAGCTGCAACATCGACCACTTTCATGTGATGTAAGCGTGATTCAAAAGGCCCAACTTCAATACTTACATCAAATGTCACCTCTTTCATTTTCTCATAGTCCAGTGGTGTAGCATCCTTGACTTTAATCTGCACATTCTGGTGGGATTCGTAGACGTTTGCTGGCATCACTTCAAACACCCCGTAATCCTTACCATCTTTCTTGATTTCTAGTTTGAATTTGCAATTATTCCCTTCATCTTTATCGATGACTGAAATTACTGTGTTGGCAGGAATTAACGTCACTATCGTTCCAGGCTGAGCATTCTCCCGGATCTTTCCCATGTAACTTGCTAAATTGAAAGTTGGTGCCTCATCGTTTACGTCTTTGATTTTAATCTGGATGCTGGTCTCAGCAGTTGTCTCACCCTGTGGATTATCCGTCACCTCTTCAGCCTGTGAAAATTCAGAGCAAAGGTTACTTCCTGAAAAATTTCCTGTAAAACCCTTCAAACACAGGGAACACCCATTTTGAACTCAACTTGCCGCATCCATCTCACTTAAAGTAAATGGCTGTGGAACACAACACAAATTTCACCTAAAAACACGGCATAACTGACAATATCCTACCTTGACCTTTATATTGAGGAGGCCATTTTTACTCAATATACTGTTATCTTCTCGATTCATAAGCTCTTTCACAGTTACTTGGCCCGTATTTGGATCGATGTTGAAGTTTTCAGACCCAGCTGATATGAAAAGGCAATAAGAGGGATATATACATATGATAAGTATTCTTATGACTAATAAAGGTATCACTAATTTGAAGAACTATCGCATCTGCATACACTTGCAACTCAATAGGAGCAGTCAGCCGCACTATTGCCAAAAGATGGCAGCAAAGTTCTAGTGGACCAATACACAGGAAAATGCACGTGATTGGTGCTCGATCAATAATGAATGGGTCCGCTATATGCATTGAATTGGGCCGTAGTGACACCTATTGGTCAACTCACTGACAGCTCCTATTGTTTCATAATTTCTTCACTCACCTCCGAGTAAGGAATATTTAATCTTGTTTGGGATCTGTCTGTCGCCGTCAACAGCTGTCACCTTTATAACAGGTGAACCCTAGAAAAGAAGTGGAGTCAAAATATGTCAACAGGACAAAGGTCATTCCGAGCTGGCTTGAAAATGTTTCCTGGCAAGGAGTAAAACCCACTGAGAGCAACACAAATCCTTCAAAGAATTTTGTAAACTCAAAAGTTTCCTGAACAATTAGCTTTACTAATTCCTAACTTACCTTAGGAAGGTTTTCCACAATTGATGTAACATACGGCAGGTGCTGGAAAAGTGGCCCTGTGTCTTGGACATCCCTGACCTCTATAACTAGTGTCCTCGTTGTTGATAATGGGTGTTTGGCGTCATTGTCCTAAGAAAAGGAATGAATACAATCGTTTATTTGCCCCCATCTACATAATAAGGTTCATATTTTGAAAAGGGCAATTCCATCCAAATATCAACCTACGATGACAGAATCTGTTGACAAGAATATCACATTTAAATAGCTCAGAAAATATTGAAGGTTGCTTATGAAAAACCTACCGAAGCAATCACTTTGATGTTATAAGATGCTGCTTTTTCATAGTCTAAAGGTTTTGCCAGTTTGACAGCACCAGAGGCTGCATCAATGGTGAACATGTCAGTCTGCCCAGGCTGAAAGGAAAATAGGATTTCAGTAATTTCACATGACTTCAGTGGGAGGGAGTCAACACATAACTGAGCCCAGTGGGATATAATTACACAGATGAAGCAAGAAACTTATGTTAGGGTACAGTTCATTCATTTCAATTCCATTATTGTGAGTAAAGAAATGTTTGTAATTCAAATAGTTGGTACAAGCTGTGGATTTTACAACCACAACCCAACAGAGCTGCCTATTTTTTTGCACTTTCTATCTGTACCTTTCAACAGCCTGAACCGCCATAAAATGCCACTGCATTAAGCTGAATAGAGAACAGTATAATGAGTCAAGGCAGTTTATGGCGGTATCGGCGTCTGGAGACATGGCGGATTGTGGCGCTGCCGGCAGTAATTGGTGATTTTGATTTCTACATGTATAGAGGTGATGGGGATTTTTGTCAAAAAGTGGGCGTGGTCTTCTAGGCAGTTCACGGCAGGGTGGTTTAGGGCGGCATGGGCTCTATTGGGATACTCAGTAACCAATGCAACAGCAGAAGTTCGATACTCCATTGAATTGGAAGTTTACCGGTACACTGGAAGTACTACTGATAACTTCTCCTGTTATATTAAACCATATAAAAACCTGATCTATTTTGTTCTTTATTGACAGCAATTGTCAAAAGATTCAATATACTGCAGGAACTGAAGAACACCCACTTGTATATTCGGTACACCAACAGCTGCATACTCTCAAATATGATATGAGGGAAAATGCCCCACGGTATGTCACTCGCTTAACAGATTGTCTGTTTTCAAAGCAAATATTATTCCATTGAAAGAGGAGACTGGCTAAATACAAGATCCATTAGCTATACATGTCCCAGAGCTACTGGTGAGAGTCCCACTTTGAGATCAAGGTACACAACACACTGCAGCGACCAGCTACTGATACATGAGGACAGAAGGCAGTCCTTTTGGAATATCAACATGTGCACTCTCGCTGCTGGGGTATGAAGGGCGTAGGCTCAGTTTTGAATTAGGCCTATTTTCCAAGTGATAGCAAGGGCAACATGCACACAATCCAAGCTTTTTAATGAATCATCATATTTTTTTCTTCAAACACGTCTTGTGTTCCTGATAGCATGTTAAAGGGGATTTACTCACAGCCATTTTGAAAGTGACAGAGCCACCAGCTCCCGTGTCAGCATCGGTAGCAGACACCTTTAATACCTCGGTCCCAACAGTTGCATTCTGAAATGGAGGAAACAATTATGGAAGGAATCAAAGAATTTATGAGAAAAAAAAAATTGATTTCATAAACTTAATATCTCCAGCTGGTTGATCAAATAAGAACTTGATTTCAGAGGATTTTCTCCCTTGTTCAATTTCCAGTTTCATAGAAAGTACTGCCACTCGCTCAGTACTGGTATAGTCCAAGTCAACCTAACTTCAACATGGGCAAAATGGCAGGCCAGTGCAACAGACACCATAAAGTGAACACAATGATTAAACCACAGACCACAGTATTTACCAGTTGACTGAGCACAACCGTGGATTTGTTATAGGCTCATGAAAAGTACCTGTAAACCAACTAACCATAACATCATTTTGCCCATGTTGAAGTTAGGTTGACTTGGACTATAGTTGACAGATGATCTCTGAAACCTATTTCCAACTACATCATGCACTGAAACTCATTGATATGGAATATTGATTCAGGGACTTCGTATTTTAGTAAAAACTGACAACTCAGGTATAAGTGCCACTAAAAGTTTCCTGCTGATCACACACTCAGTAAGAGACCAACGAAAATGACTGGCTTACCTCATACACGTAACCAAAATATGAGCCTGTAAATACCGGTGCATTGTCATTGACGTCAGTTACGATCAGATTCAGCTTCAACTCACCCTGAAAATACAATAAATTGAATGTAACCACACCAAATAAATCAACAAGCATTCATTACCGAGCAAGTTATTGAGGCGGTGCTCCATGTGTTTTTTTTCACGAGCAACTTAGTTTTCTATGGGCAACTCAGAAAGCTATGGGCAATAGTGTATGTGTCATTTGTCTTGATGTAAGTCTAAAGGAAACCTTGCAAGCCCACAGCCAACTCGCATCAGAAAATTATGTAGGAGCGTCTTTCCTCTTTAGAAAGGCAGTTTGTCGGATCAATTGAATTCGGTTGCAATGATCCTACCAAAACATTCTGCTCTCATTGCAGTTCACTATATGTATCATCACAGATACACCAGAACCGCCGTAATCCTAAAACTGTTTCAATTTGTTCTCAGGAAAGAGCACATCTTCTGTCATTCAAAGTTCACACCACAGTATATCAAACAAAATCTGAAAATCGAAGTGCACTGAAAATAAGAGGTAACATTTGGCACAACATCGTGGAATGGAAAAAATATTAATGTACAATGTATGTAAGAAATTATACATCGTGACTCAATCTGAACTGGTGTCTATGTATACTGCATGGTCATATATCTAAAAGAAAGGGTCATAACTTTGGAGTGTGTGCATTAGGCCCCTATTACATAGAAGTACCGGTATACGGTATACAAAAACGCTGGTTAACAATGGCTTCACAGTTGTGAATCCTCGGGAAGCCTTTGTTAAACGGCGTTTTCGTATATCGTATACTTCTATGTAAACGAAGCCTTAAGGTGATGAAGTTCTACACACAACATTCAACTGACAAACGGTAAAAACAACAAACTGAAGGCAAAATCATGAAAGTAATTAATTACTGAAGCCACTGGTTTGGCATCTTGACATATCAAGGCCTACGGTCATTTTGCCCTTCGAATATACGCTCCCTTCCGGATTGAGTGAGGGTAGGAGTAACTAACTATGTTGGGCCATGAGAAATGATACAGAACAACAACTATATGCAAAAAATTGATATTTTAAAAATGATTTGTGAAATACACATGTTCATGATAAAAACAGATTAATGCCACCTATTTGTGGAAAGGTTGCATTATAACAAGTGCTGCTTATCAGCAGATACTCACTCTGTTATAGGGAAACTGATGCAGAGAAAAAAGACAGTGAACATCAAGATACTGATACTGATACCAGTACACAACATTTTAGACCTCATCACGGACTACAAAAATTAAGAACAGGGAAATTACACTTGAGGGGAGACACCCCTACATGCCTACATGACGAAAGTATGAATGGCGACAGAGAGACACCTTGATAACATGATAGCCAACTACAGGAAGAACCACTGACACTAATGACAGATTCACCTTGCTTTACTACAGTAATGTGCAGAAAAACGTGTCATAGTATATCGCAGCACTGTCCACTCCCACACTAATTTCCTTCAAAAGCAGTGCGTCTATTTCAGTAGCAATTAGACTTTTTCACTTACAGAACAATGCAGCCATGATATCAATATTGATCATCTGACAGGAGGAACTATATACAGACATGCAGTACGATAGTGATACTGTAGGTCAAGTCAATACCCATCCCCAAGGAATACAGGGTGCAACTGGAGAGAGACCACACCTACACTCTGCGTGCTAATAGGACATATTACCGCTAGTTCAATCATACATTTGTCAGAGCTTATTACGAATTACCATTACATATTACCAATTACTTATAGATAATCACAATTACGCATACATTTTCTTCCGTCTCTGTTGCAGGTCAATAAAACCTTTTTCTTTGCCGCTGTGAAACACAAATTTGATCATAATTTTGAAAGGGTTCACTGATGATGACTTATTCTTTCACACCCTGATCTAAACTTCTATATAGAGAATAAAGCTGTTGACAATACATGCACGCCAACAGTAACAAGGCCTACAGTGTATGTGGTATTCAGTATAAAGGGAGCGGCAAGTCTGGCAGGCAATTACTAGATCGTGAACACGGCAAATATTCCAATTAGGGATGTTCAGAGATACTTTTTGGCAGGTGAAATCACTTCACCTGCCATCATGGTGCATGCTGTGGGAGAGCCAAACATGCGAGATCTCTTGAACAACCTACACAATCATGACAAGCTTTTCCGTTGCATCCAGAAGTTTATAGCGACAGATGGTGGGAGGACCAATGCAGGATGAGTAGCAGAGAAATGAGAGGTGACAGAACCAGAATAAGAAGTATTAAGCTAGGAATCCACTGCTGATTTTCTGCGTTGCGACTTGCTTTGCAACCTGCTACCTGCGATTGAATACAATCGCAAGGAACAGATACCGGTCGCTGACCGATTGCCAACTGAAATTGACCACATCTTCACCATTGGAGGGAATCACGTCTGGCGAGTCCACTACAGCGATCGAGTGCCCAGTTGCAACACAACCCAGTTGCAAAGCAAGTCGCAATGCAAAATCAGCTTGAAAATCAATGGTGGATTCCTAGCTTTACACTTCGATGGGCGTTGATATTGGCCACTTCAATGGACATTGATATTGGCCACACAATCACCCTGCTCTTCCTCTGATGACCCCTTATCAACATACCAATTCGACTTGGGTGAAGGTGGCCAGATACATGTACTATACAAATTACAATAATCTTTGTTTGATAGACCACATACATGTATCAACACTTATTGATGCATAAATGAACTGTGAGGGTACATGAAGGTACACGACAATTACCCCGTATATGTCGGAAACCATACTGTGTAGACAGTTCATGCAACTGGAATTCACAAGAATACAAGGACACTAAAAAATCGGTCATATACTCACATTGTTACCTGCTTTGTCTGTTGCCTTGAATGTTAACGTATACTGATATTTTGCCTGAAAAGAAGACAGTTTCAGTTATATACCGGTACTCTCGTTTCATCGATTTAAAACTAAGGCCCGTATTCTAGAAGCTTCCTTAACTCTAAGGTCGACTTTAAGCCTTTGTATTCTGCCCTGCAAACAATAGCTAAAGGTGGACCTTTGAGTTAAGGAAGCTTCTAGAATACGGCCCTAAGTCTGAAATTAGTTACCCTGATAATATCTATTGAAATGATAAGAAAGATTCCTAATTACCTCTCTGTTTAACTTTGTTTTTAATTTCACATCAGCGGCCATTTTGCCCGTCTGCACCACTTCAACTAGGTTGTTGGTGGCAACATCAGCACCTTCGATTGTTACTTGATCATCATCGTCAGTGGCCGTAAGATTGAAAAGTACCGTGCCTGGAAGGAGAAATCGGCATCAAAATGTATAGCCTGTGGGAAAGTTACCACTTCAACTTACAATCATCTAAGTTCCCAATCCATAAAATTTTCAGGAATTCTGTCGAAATGCTGTCCCCAAATGGCTGCTAATGTTTTCCAGTGGAATATATCCAAATCAAAATGTCCCCGGGCAGGACCCCTGGGCAAAACCAGTCGTTGGACCTCTGTTATTGAGAGGGTGTCCAGATTACAGAGGTCAAAATTTGGGACTGAACTTTGGTCTTCTGAACAGAGAGGTGCCCTCCTGGTGGCAATGTCACTTGTCAGTTATGGGAGGTCAGTCTAACTCTTTAATCATTGTGATAAGAATTATACTAACCAATTGGTGTGTTTTCAGGTTTCAAGACCGGAGGTGCTGGCCCATTGAGGTTCGGTGGGCGATTACTTTTGACTGGAAAAAAGGGGAAAAAATATGAAAACAATGCCACAAAATATGAAAACAATGCTGACAAGCACGATAAGCAAAAGAATGCTGGAATCAGATTAGGCTACATGTGATTTTTACCCAGGTTTCCTTTCTTGTCATCACATGGTGTTGACCATGTGATGAGAAGAATGTGTGGGTATTGCCATAGGTATATATTTTGCAATCATGTTGGCTAATAGAATACTGTTATTCTTAAATTGCCATTCTTGGGAAAAGATTTGAATTTCACTGAAATGTCATCAAGTCTGAAAAAAAACATGGACAGAAAACCCCAGAGCATCTGTAAAGTTGGCTTTATGTCCTGGTGTCAGTATTTGCAAAGTAGGTCAAACAAAATATTTGCAAATTTATCAAGGCCCTTGCTATGATTTCCATCTGTGAACCTGCAACAGGCCTAGAATATTTTGAATATTTCTCATTAATTCTCGTTTAGTCGCAAAAGTACATGAGATAAATATTCATTCACATCCTGTTCTATCACATCGCTACCAGGTTCCAATGACACTGATAGTTTAATTTACCATTTGCTGTGCAAGAATGGAAGTTAGTGATGATTAGAAATGTGAGAAAAGGTGTGATTTGGGTAATTCTTCTCCATACAGCTTCACCTGACACACCGTTTACAACAGATCATCTTCTAAGCTGATCACAGCTCATCTACTTGCTTTGAAGACAAGTCTCGCAGTCCAAATTTTACATGCATGCGCTGGGTACAAATCAAGACGTGTGATATAAAGATTACCATTGGCATACAAAGAAACACGAGGAAAATATACTTGAAAGTGATCAATGCAAACGAGGAAATCATATTTGCTTGATGAAAATTGGTGACAAAATGGACAAAATTGAGGTTTCTTAAAAACCTGGTGAATATGGGCAGTTTCTGAAAAATACTGTAATCATCAATTGGCGATACATCACAAGGTTCGACAATCACGAGAATATTTCTCTTATAGTTATGGACTAAGCAGGGTGTTAAATCATTAAGCAGAAAAGGAATCACACACTTTGTTACTATACAAGATAGACAATTCTGCAGGATGGAGACTACACTAGTCTTAATCAGTTGACTTCACTATGTACATGTATGCCTCCAAGTCAATATTGAATTAGCAGACTGAGAGGCGAATATTTACAGACACAAGTTTTTCTAACTACGGAAAACGGCTTTTCTTTTTTAACAGAAGTTGAAATGTAGTGTTAGTTATCGGTGGTTGCTACCAAAGGATGAATCAGGAGACAACATAGCTATCAACAATTGCTCGCTTATCTATTTTTGCTATCAACTATAGGTTCTGAGCATTAATAAATACAGCTTGGCCGTACACCTAGTCAGGTCTGTCAATGAAGTGACATTTTAAAATGATTTTTTCTTTTGTTAGTTGCAGTATCATGATGAGAGGAGGAAGAAGAACAGATGGGACAGGAATATTTCTGGTCTCCAACTGATGCCAAGAGACATCTCATGAGTCCTAGACATCATCGATCCAACAAACTAATGTCCAGCGCTCCAACTGGCAATGGGCTGATAACATTCATTAGAGACAAGCTGCATTGTCAACACCTGTACCTTGATCAGGGTTCCTGGCATACAGGGACAGGTCAGATGGAGACTTGAAAGCAACTGTTCACCAGAGACAGCGANATAATAGAAAGGAAGCATATAAAATGAGTTTTCGTAACTTTTGGGGTCTGTGTTAACAGAAAGAGGTGGGGCTATAATTGTACCATGCACAGGGGCTATAATTGTACCATACGGGTCTTTTTTGGAAATGGCAAACCTCTGGGTTGTTCAGTTCAGTAATTAAAATCTGATGAATGCCATCAATAGGTAACTTCCCAAAGCTACTTCTGTCACAGTATCAGCTAATAGAATGATAAATTGATGAAGTTATACTAATTCTAGCAAACCACGTCTTGGGGTTTCAAAAGTGACCCCTTCGTTCAGGTGTCTTCAAGCCCCCACCACCACCAGGTTCTTTGATAAACTTAGGAAATTTCTTCTGCCTGAGGTCTCTGAGAAGTGTATCTTGAATATTATAGATCATTGGATTAGGCAGTATACATCTTCTTGCAATGCTGGCCATGTTTCCACTCAGGGGCTAGAATTGTACCGGGGCTAGAATTGTACCACTTTACCCTATATCAACAAAAAACACATCAAGCCTAAAGAGTGTGGTTATCACTGTAATAAAGGTTTCTTGCTTCTGGCATAAAGCAGAGTGGGCCTACCAGCCTTCATGGGTTTTGTGGCAATATAGTGATACCCAAATTTTCTCACTGAATTGTCAATAACTTTTATATACCTCAATAACACCCCCCCCCCCCTCCAAATTTCCTGAGAACCAGGTCACAAAATACATGTATGTCTATGCAATACAACTTTATGCTACTTTTCACTTCCTCCATTACCGGTACGCTCAGCCTGTTTACATTTCAGCTATTCAACGCACAACCCACCAAAAATATGTAATATTCATCAATTGGTAAAACTGAAACATTGTAAACAATGAACTTGGATAGAATAAGCTGACATCTGAAGAGTTGCTTCAGCCATAAGCAATGAAACCATTGATTTTGAAAATGAGTTGCATTGCAATCATATTGAGCACAACAATTTTTATGCTTATATTCAAACATTGTAGGGTAGTCTTTCTTTTGAATGCCAGATATTGTATTGTATAATTTGCTGCACTTGACGAAATGGCGAAAACAGCTTCAGGTCTGTACCTTGGGAAAGTGTTTTTAACATTTAAAGTATTGGATATGAATGGATGTGAAAGGGTTAATGACAGTCATACTCATATGATAGACACCAGGAACCTGGGACTTTAGATTTACCTAGTAACCGATTTAATGTATAGCGTCTCGATCGTCATCAATGATTCAACACCATACCCTTGAAATGTATGCATACATGCTATAAGCAGGTAATGTAATAACAATAATGCATTAGACTTGTAAATCATGCATTCCTCTCCATTTCAAGTTTCCAATAACAACTTCCATAATCAGCACGGTGAAAAAAGCTCTTGGCTTTGAGAAGTTAAAATCAATCAGTGGTACCTCACTTTTTGAAATGTCTGACCAGTAAAGTGGGAAGTGGAAATTTCAAGCTGTCATTAGTGAGTTGGCATTATGGACTCAATGACTGAGTCCATAAGTTGGTATGCACACTAATTATTATGTCAGCTAAACCTAAGTACATGTATATTGCGCATCACATTAGGGTACTGCGGCACATATTAGCTTTCTGTGCCATCAAGAAAGTTCATCACAATGTCAATGCAAAGCAATGGGCACGATGGGCCCTACATGTATACTGAGATCAGGACGAGACGAAGGTGCAACAACCACACACACCTTACACTTGACACATTATTCCCTTAATATTGGCTCTTGTGAAGTATGAGGGGATGCAGGTATTGTCATGGCACCATATCCTGATCACAGGTGCAAAGGATCGACCCAACATCAATACTATTTAAAGCGGACCCGAAACCCCAAATACTTTCCTCGTTTAATAAATACTTTTTCGGAGTCACAACAGCACCATGTTCAAACTGACATGGCCTTTCTGATATGACATACACGTATGTAGGAGATATCCGGTTAAACAACAATCATTGCTCCTTCGGGGAAGTTTGTTTTTCCATCGGGCAACATCGCGAAAACTGGGAATCCCCGACTCAAGTGACGTCACACGTGCTTTTTCGAGTGACGTCACAAGTCCTTTTCTTTGTTGACGTCTCCGCCCAGCTGATTGTCACGCTGCACTCTGCCATCGGCATCAGGCTCAGCGTCCCTTGCGTTGCATGTTGTTTTTGTCGATTTTTGCTATACAATCATTGCAAGAGCCACCCACTTTGGGATTAAAGGGACAAGTTATTTCACTTTCCCCAACGATAGCCGCAAAACCCTTTGAATACGGCGATGCCGTAGATGGGTCAAACGGTGTCCTGCGTCTGGGTTGCACCAGCACCGAAAAAGCACGTGTGACGTCACAACCTAGCCCTAGCGGCCGAAATTGTAAGTACGTTTGAAAAGCAGCGGGAAAATTGGGCGGTGGCCCAGCTGCGATAAAACATCGTTATATCTTTTGAATAACGTGGAAAATAATTGAAACAAGTGACGTTTGGGTGGTTTTATATCAACTTGATTTATTCCAATAGGTTTAATGCTTATTAGCATCCGTTTCAGTTCTGCTTTAAATGTGTAGGCCTACAGGATTCCTATCATGTCTGTGTAGGTGTGTAGTTGTCATGATGATTCCATGGCCCAGTATGATGGTTGCCTCTCACCGAGACCATCCTGTCACCCACTTCTCTGCCTCTATCACCCCCTCCCAAAACAACACTACTGAATATTGGTTTCAACTATGTTGGTGATGAAGATACACATGTAGTATACAGAGGAAAGAAGAAAGGAGAAGACCTTGGCTGAGTTTTGATACGAGATCATAATCAAGGTTGAAAGAAAGTAGAAGGTAAAACTGAAAGCAATTGCTTCAGCTGGCTAAAAAATATGTTGAACCTTGCACAAATGTTCAAGATCAACTTTGTTTTAGTAGTGATGGCACAATCTGAACCATCAGGAAATTTCCATAATATCATTCATGGTAGAGGAACTTAAGAAGTGCCTTGATGTTCGAGATAGCCAAAAGATGGCTATTTCATAACATTCCAAAACCATCTTTTCAGCTTAACGCTGTCTAAAGCAACAGATGAAAATGAAAGCCTTCACAGTGAGTGAAATTCAAAACTTGATACAAATTCTTCCTGTTCAAACCACAGCTTCCCATTCCCACATCAGGCGTCAGGGTAACGAAAGAGAAGAAGAAGAAATGGACTCACCATTCAAGTTATGGTCATTTATACTAGGAATAAACACTCTTTCTTCAGACAGAATGACAGACAGAGAGGAAGATAGATAGAGATGCATGGTTTTAATGTAAAATTAGAACCATAACAACTGTGGTAATAAGACAAAGAATAGAAACCACTTGTCTTTTCTCTACTAGTACCATGGATTTCAGCCAGATGATCCTCAGCAGTTGTACTTCATTCATGAATTCATTCTTCCTATGATGAGCTGGGAAGCCAGTCCAGAACGTGACTTCAGACCGAACGGTTCCGCTTATTCCCAATTAGGAATAGCAATGGTGTGGCCAGTGCCTTTTTACTGTCTATGGGTGGCTTTCCATTGGAGCGTTTCCGTGCGTGGAAACGCACAAAAGCATTGTTTGTTTCCGCGCCATGACCAACGCTGCAGAAACAAACAATGCTTTCGAGTGTTTCCGCGCCGGAAACGCTCCAATGGAAAGCCACCCTACCGGTGTGGCATGGTGTGACTCTCACACTGGTTGAGGACCAGGTGACAGTGAAATGCCAGTACACCTCTCCCGAATGGTTATTCAGTTTGCAAGATACATTCATGGTAGGCTAATATACTGACAGTTCTTTGAAGAAAAACTTAACCAATAGTCACTACAATTCAACTGCAGCTCGCTTTGCAAGTGCCTTCCATCAACACAATGACCATGCACTAATCAATGGATGCATCCATAGAATGATGTGGGCAAAAAAACATCTAATGACAACGTATACGTTTTGTACTCAGACCAGACTCAGCAAGTTCACTAGTTGGATCAGCCACATGTTACCCTGCAGCATATGTCACAGTGTTGCCTTTTTCTCATAAAAGAACACCCCTGATATGATTTTTATGGCCATTTGTTTGAAATCAGGGCGGAACAGCAGGAATTGTTATACATTCTCTGCATGAAATATGTGGTTTTATACTGTGAATAAAATGATTTATATTCAAACACAACAAAAGGCCACTTTCAATATCAAATCATAGTAACAGATTCTCGTAACCACTGATTGGAACACATCATACCAAGGTACGATTTGAGATACATCGAACAGGTCACAGACCACAGATGGGACCAAGAGGAGAGCAGAAATCAAGTCAATTATATGTTGAATAACGATCACACAGGATTCCTGGAATCTCTTCACTGAATAATTTCTCATGATTTCATTTCTCTTATAGTCATTGTAATAGTTGAGTTGGACTAAATGATACAACATCACCAAATGGTCATTCAAAGGGACTGTTTATTTTCGTCAATTGAGGAATCTGAGTTGTGATCCTTGAGAAAATGGGAGAAAGCTACCGTATTAAGACTCTGCAAACTGCAGGGATTATTCTGTACAGTACAACAAATAATCCCTGCAATTAATTTGCAAGTGCATAGCTTTTTCCTTTTTCTCAAGGATCAACTCAGATTCCTCAAGAGACGGAAATGAACAGCCCCTTTCAAAGATGAACTTGCAATCAGATTTAAATGAGTATGTAACTTGCAATCAGATTTAATTGAGTATGTAACTTGCAATCAGATTTAATTGAGTATGTAACAATATGATAATGTGTCTAACTACATGTATCAGCCAACCAAACCAATATCAATTTCTGGCTGCTGTTTTCACAAACCAAGCACGTTTCAAATCTGACACTTTGACAACACTGCTCTGACTCTCACATAGCAACCATGCCATTACTTCTATGTGTTTGCAAGGAGGTCTTGGATATGATATTGATCATCGAATTTGAAAGAAACAGTGCTTTCATAAGAGCATTTACATTTCCATGAGACAACAATCCAAAGTGACACTCCAGTAGAGAATCTATTGATTACGGCTGGACTTGCTCAGATTTAGGAGCTACAGTACGTTGCGCAATTGACCTACCTTTATCCGCATACCTTCCACAGATGTGACGCGGAGGGTACGCTTCAGTTCATTGCATATGGTACGGGTGCGTCACGCGCCTCTTCTGCGTGACGTCCGTGCACCACCGGCGAATGATGTTACGTCTTCACTACGTGCCTTCCATGACGGTGCACGACGTCTGCGGAAGATACGAGGACGGTACTCGTATGACGCTGCATGTGGTACGCAGATGTGCGCGGCGCGGAAGGGAGGTCAATTGTGCAACGTACTGTAAATGACATGAGTGTGAAACGAAATCTTGGAAAGCAAGCCTCCTGTAAAACAGATGTTTTCACCAGAAGAACAGACAATAGATGTAAAATGGTAGGCCTATTACACGTATATACAAATACTCAACAAGGCTCTGAAAGAGTCTGTAGCTTGAGATCCCCCCCCCCCCCAATGTTGGTGTCTGCTTTTAGAGACATGTATATTGCAGCAAACGAACTACGCTTTCATGCTTTTCATGCTAGTGGACAACACACAAGTTGATCATGCAAACAGGACAGTAGAAGTAGTGTGATAAAACAACAAATCATTCTGTGATATAGATAGGACATGCACTGTCTGGAGCATCAAGTATGAGAAATTTACTTTACCTGATGTGACCAAGCACAGCAATGCAGCAAGTCCAATAAGAATATCTTGATACAATCTTGGCACCATGGTGATGGGAGAATATCACAGGCAGTGTTTACGGTGGGCTGGGAAGGCGGATTTCAGCAGAAACCTGAAAGACAGGAAAATGTTCTTCATTTTAAAGTTATGTCAAAAATAGATAATCCTCTCTTATCTATTTTTGGTAATGTTGAAAAGAGCACATGCAATCAACCAGATGAGATCTCAAACTGAATCTCAAACTGAAATCACCCAACTGGAACAGAGCAGGGGACAACAGGAGGACACAATGATGTGATCTCCTGAAACTTCAAATTAATTTCACAGAAAAACAATTGTTTTTATACAAATAACCCACAGAGTGTACGACCTTTTTTACCAACCAGGAAGTAGCAAATGTAAAAGGGCAATATTCAAGAGTAATTATGACGAGAATGAAGTCAGGAATACAGTTCTTAATAGCCGTACTTGTACTACAAACGAAGTCCAGGCTTCTCCTACTTACACTACAAAAAAGGTGGGCGTAATGAAGCCCGGGTCTACAAAGTCCGCACTTCCTAAGCCCGGAAAACATGAGTGGGTCTAGATGAACTCCGGACTTGACCCAGACTTCTACTTCAGGTGTAAGTGCAATTATCTTAATTCTAGACCCGGCGACAGATGGCGTTGCGATAATTACATGTGTTAATTCATTGAGTGACCCGCGGATGTGACCTCCGAAGTCAGCTGCGATCGCTGGGTTGCCTACTGATCGGATTTGTAGTGTAAGTGCGCTGATGGAGAAACCCAGATTTCAAAAGAGTCCGGATCTGAAAACACCCGAACTTCTCTTAGTGTAAGTACGGCTAATAAAGCATACATAACAAGGACAGGGAAGAAACTTACATGTATTTATGTATCAAATTACAGCTTTATCCATGCCACAACATAGAAAATTTCAAAAGTGTGAACAGAGAACAAGATCAAGAACTAAGCCAAAATTCGTCTAATCCTATAGAATGTGTTTGTTAATATTATCTCTTGCAGATCAGTACAAAGATAAACAGTTATTTTAAGATATTTGACCTGAAGGTAGTGGTGTCTTGGAGTGACAGCAATGGTCTGGTCTAGTTATGGTACCAAAAGAATTCAAAAACTGTAGTAGTGTTGAGTGAAATTTTTTTGTCAAATTCTGCCTAAAAACCAGCAGCCAGGTGTTTTCACCTCATCCTGTCCATGTTTGAACCCAGTAGCATAAAGCAATTCATTCCATTCTCCACTGAGAAATTGATTCAATCAACATACATGACATACCGTAAAATCCTCGGTCATTGATTTCTTCTAACCTTTAATTAATCAACATCCACTGCACCATGACTGAATACTTGGCATAGGGAGTACCACACCCAATCATGCCATAAACAATTGAATTTTAAGCTGATTGAAAATTCATGCAGTAATTGATTGGAGCCAAAGGCCTTGACCTCATGATAGATGTTTCCAAATAATATATCGGTAGCATACGACGATATCATCGTACAGGATGTTGGCCAACAACGATGCCCCAAACAGCCAAACTATATTAGACAACATTTCTTCAATGAACATTTTTTGGCCACCCTGTGGCTTAAACTCATGCAGTTGTGTACCGTGCCCCCTTCGGTTTACTTGCTCTCCACGCGAGTACCGAAGGGGGTGCGGTACACAACCTGCGTAGGGAGTTTACCAGTGGCTGTAATCAGAATAATATGGACCAGGGGCAACAGCTCACTGCATTGAAAGAACAAATTTCATTTTTCTCAATCTGACTATGAGAAAGAATGGGGATAAACGAAAATATTTTGGGCGTTTTCTAGTCTGTCAACAGAATCACCTGTCTCAGAGAGCATGACGATCTAAATGTGCACAATAACTATCGATTATGAGAGGATAGGCATATGGGCATTATCATCGGTAATACTACTGGAAGGGATTTTGTTAGAATCAGCCGGACATGATATTGATTATGACAGTGACCCTGAGAGACAAGTGGAAAATGATAAATTTCAATCAATAAACTGACAACGGACACCAGGTGTAGGAGAGTAATGTGATTAGAAGTTGTCAGTGAACATGACACTAGGAGATTGGAGTTCATAGGTAACATGAGGAGGGAAATGTGGGAGAGATCACAGAGTTATGGGAGTTGCTGCTCAATTCAGTAGCAACATCATAGAATAATGACAATGATCGGTTCATCCATAAAATTATACTATTAAACTGTACTTCCACCTCCCAAACCCACCGAAACCCCAGGTTTCTTGCGCGTACACCTATTTTTTGCCATGTCTAATAGACCAGTGTTTGAAAACCCCACGTTTATCAAGTTCGCCGTGGCTATTTCAGAGATGCGTGTCACCCGGGCTTTTTAGATTGGTGTGAGTATAAACTCGACAACTCTAGTTATAAAACCCAGCAACAGATGGCGCGGTAAGTGTGTTGCGTATTGTGCATGCGCTATGAACCAAAAACCCAGCATTTGAGCCGCAAGCGCAACCTCTCTCGCCGTGTTTAGTAACTAATGAAATGTACTGAAAATAGGTGTAAGCGCGTGACTGTGGCATTTTTATTTCAAGCCCGGGGAAGACCCAGGTCTCAAAAAAAACCACCAATTTGGGATAGGTGGAAGTAAGGCTTTAGACTCGAAGGAGTTGAACCGACAAGACAGTGTTTGAACAGAAACCCAAATACTACTCAAGTCAAGAGGTGGGAGTTTACAAAACTTTTCAAATAAGTACCCATGTCAAGTTGTTTTGACGATTGTTGAGACTCAATGATCTCGAGAGAGTTGGGCACCTTTTCTTCTTTTTGTTGAATGTCAAAATACTGTAATTGTATATAAACGCAATAAGTGGGAAGGTAGATTTCCTTTCTCACACCTTCTTTATATAATCCTGGCGTCAGATCAGAATACAAGAGGCATATTTAGGTCAGAGTTTTTGGTAATTAGTCCCAAACAAAATCTTGGTCGAGTACCCATGATACATCGGTCTACTGAGCAAAAAATTTTAGTTTAAAGTCTGGGAATATGACCTATAGCATTGTGCCACAGAGGATGAAGTCAAAGGGATGGAATGGCGATAGAAATCTTGGTCTCCCTTCACTCCGTCACAAGGACCAAAGTGGATATATATAACTTCCATCAAGATGCAAAAAATCTTCTTAATTTATAGTGCGAATGGTTTTTAAATACAGTTTTTCTCTTTTCCTCCAACAGAAAAGACACTTGAAATCTTGAAATACTGTCAAATTTCAGGTAGATGGAGCGTATCCAATCACTACCATTTTAACATTGCAAGACTTTAGACACATTTTTTGCTGGGTCAAAAGGTTTATTTCCCTTTGCATTGCAGGTCACCTAGAATCAAAAGAGGGTGAAACTTCATACAAACAGGGATCACATAATACCAAAGGATGTTCTTTTGATAGATGAGCACTGAGCATTGTGATCATGGAATTCAATGAAATGAATAATACATGACAATTCATGCACTAACAGGATTGACAGGGATATGATGCATTCTCTGCATTCAATTGACATAATTGAATAACCCCCACCTGCTTGAAATACCGCAAGGCAAATAACACAGACATGCATGACAGAGATGTTTTAATGTAGATATGCGAGTCAGGACAGAGAACCATCAGGAGAAAGAGAAACCATGTCAATGTCACTGATGTCGTTTTCATTTTTTCATCTTTCTAATTCACTGTATTGTTGATTCAACAAGAGAAATTTGAAGACGTGAACTCACCAGATTATACCAACAACATCTACAGCTAAAACGAACACATATCCAACTGAACTGAAAAGTACACTGTGAAGTTATCCAATGTCTAAAGCGTGTTATTCACAGTGTGTCCCAGGTGGAAATTAATTCCTTTTAGGTTGAGTCGTTGATGTTTGCCAAATATGCACCACGGTGTGAACACACCCAAAGACGGTACTGTAATGTGCTATTCACAGATCAATGGAAAACTGCACACAGGTATATCGTTGTACCTGGAATGGCTAGCGCAACCTATATGCCTGACGTGCAAATCAATACTGTTCTACGTGCCTGATTAGGATGTGTGAAATTCCATGGACGATTGAACGAGGCAGTATGGGGTGGTGGATAAGTGGACAGTCTTAACAATAGAATAATTACATCATGTCGTGAAACACAGTAAGGAAGAGGAAAATGTTGAGTAAACTTAACCCATTTTCAATTTCATTGAGGTTGTTGTGTCTTTCGAAGAAAAAACAAATTAAGCCACCTATTTTAGTACAATATGATCCTGATATTTGCTTATCCAAGGTGATACCGGTACTCAGATTACCAGGGCCACAAATTTTTTTGAGGGTATACCAGTAGTAAAGTTTTCAAAATCAGCAAAAATCCCATGAAATTAAAGAAAATGGCCATTTTCTGTTCTTTTGAGGCTACTATATCGTACCCTTGTTAGGGTACCCTCTGGCGAAAACACTGAATTACAGCAAATAGAACAGGATCAAAAAGGCATGACAATGAATAATGCAGCATGAAATTATTTTCACCGGTAATTGAGACCAACCTAACACAATGAAAACTGCGCAGATCCCAATCAGAGTAAAGTAACATTGAACTTAACCTGCAGTCATGGCAGTCTTGTTTTCAAATATAAATGTAGGCGTGATGGTCCCATTAATCATAGAGATCAATTTTAGATCAATTGACGATTGATTCTAATGTATGTGGAATGAAAAATTCATAAACGAACACCTGTGATGGCAAGAGATTGATCCCAACACACACTCCTGATGTTTCCATTATATTACATTATATTGTGAAATAGTGACAAAACATGATTTTTCTGTGATCGTGCAAACATCATATCAAGCATGTCAAGTGATAGGCCTATCTTCTATAGTATCATCATCAACTCATATATGGGTTGGGGAAGGGCCGGTGGTGTCTGTGAAGGGCCTGTGGTTGGGGAAGGGCCGGTGGTGTCTGTGAAGGGCCTGTGGTCTGTGAAGGGTCGGTCGGTGGTAGGTGAGGGGCTGGTGGTCTAAAGGTTAAACTTTGAAGAAGATAATAAAAAATTAATTGATTAATTAGGCCTAATTAATTAATCAACAAATCAATTTAAATAATCACACTAATATCATATCCATGCATAATTAGGCCTAATACCCTATTATTATTAAGATAAGGCCTGTCTAATAGGCCTAGGCTATTTGAAGCAAGGTTCAGTACGGACTACTTCATGTACTTTGGCCATATAGGCCCCTCCCCTACATGTAGCCTAGCCTAGCTACACAGCATGATAGGCTTAAATAGCATCTAGGCATAGCACGGACGTTCCAAAATGGCCCTAGGCCTATAAAGGGTCTTCTACATATCTAAATGACACAAATTTAGAAAGAAGTCTTGTGCAGCGGCGTGCAGGGTACGATACAGTGCGACAGGCCTACCGTACCGGTAGGCCTAGCTAGGCCTCGCTCCATCCACAAAAATCCAATAGGCCTACTCTTCATTCCAAATCCCCTTGGCGCGAGGTTTTCGGCCGATATCTCCTCAACTGCTGGGCCAAATTCAACATACCATACATCAATAAACTTGTCTTTCTTGCCGGTATCTTTCTGCTATCTTCATTTTTTGCGTAAGGCCTGCATAACGGATCTCTTTCTCAAAACCCATTTCATTTCGAGATGCTGTTCAGTGCAGTTTACACGTGCGCGATGCATTGCGTCATTTCAAAATGGCCGCCATTTCGGCCGTCAGCACAAACAGTGATTTGTGAAACAACTTTTTTCTGTCACGTTTTTCGGGAAATTGACTGTGATGATGGCTGTACCGCCAAGAAAGATAAGTCAACTGACGTATGTTTCGTCAAAATCGGCCCAGCCGTTGCGGAGCTATCGTTGATAAACCTCGCGCCAAGGGGATTTGGAATGGAGAGTAGGCCTAATGTCACTGCCTCATCACTGCATGGTCATGGAAGTAACTGTCACGAGCAGTCCATTCAAACAAAACATCAACTACCGTGGTGTAGGCCTTGTATGTATACTGCGTAAAGATTATAGCTAGGCCCAGCTCTGTCTACTGGAAAGAAAAGCAGCTTCATCCGATAAATGGAGTAAGTCAGCATGGTCAGCGTCCATAACAACGTGCATGCTTTTGTAGTGCATGTTGCCTACAATGCATGGAGCGATTCTATCTAATTTCGGACAGCTCATCAGACTTAGCAATAATCTGTTCAAAAGAGAAACCAAACCTACCCCTTAGTACGGTCGAAGTTTCGCCATATTCATCCACTAACTCAAATGGCAAAAAGGAAACATCACTGGTTAATCAAAGCTTGCTGATCGATGAAACATTTGGCAAGTTCGAAAGTTCCTCCTTGGAAGCCTAGTTCGCCGTTTTTGCGTCGATTCAAGCGTGGCGCTGTTTTCCCCGCAACCTCGTTCCCAGAGGCCTCCGGTCTCACTGTGCTGAATAAGTGGAAATCCGGGAAGTTGATACAGAGTGCTCCTCTGCCTTCGACACGCAGCGCTAATATCGCGCCCAGGGCAGGGACAATTCTCTACTCTAGGTCTTCTGATGTTGCCAGGTGAAAGCAAGAATTCCACTCTGTCTGGATCTCTCCATGGTGGGCCGATGGTGTGGATTTCTTGCATTCACACTTGAATCTAATTGATCAGCAAGTCCCAATCTATCCCCAAAACTATGCAGGTTTGGTTTGCGAAGAGAAATACATGTAGACCAGGGAAAAATAATTCCGCTTCTGTCGCAAGGGGTACTCAATGTGAAGGCACTAGGATAATTTTTTTGTCAGCAAAGGCAACAATATGCATATTATTTCATAGAAGAGATTAAATGAAAAGAACAGTTACTGAAAATTAATTTATTACAGTTTTCATTTTTTCACAAGCATCGCTTCATAATGTGTACAGTGTAGAATATATTATCTTATTCGTAGAAGTTCGATCATTGGATGCTCAGTTTTAAGGCATGGATAAAACAAAATATACACAACCCCATATTCTATTTAACTGAAGATGGGAAGTTATCAAGAAAAGGAAAGTCTACACTTGGCAAAAACACATGATGTCAGTCCATTACAAGTACAGTGTAGATGCGATCAACTGTTGGACAAATTTTAAGGCAATGTCCCGACTTAACCAAGTTATGTAATAAGTTTCATCAGTTGTCCAGACACTGTGCTTTTTAACCCATGCAACAAATACTGAAAGCTTGTAATGGAGTGACATTGTACACTGCATGTCTTGTTTTGCCTGGCAGAACTCTTCTCAATACTACAGGTACATTTTATAAAATGAAAATGATGCAAAACAAACAGTGCATACAAAACAGTAAACCTTTGTTGTTACATGACAAAGGATGAAGTCCGGTACATGTATTGCAAAAATGAGGTCAATTGAGGGTCCCACTGTCATGATGACATGACCAAAGACACACTGTGTTGTATGAATACACTTCCCAAATGAAAATTTCCAACTTTTAAGTATACATAGTACTTTGATTTCATGTATATTGGGAAACATAGAATTCATCTACAGGCAGGGCATCTAATAAAAGGAACATTACTGGTGATTGTAATTCCACAGTGAACCAATTTAATTCCACAGTGAACCATACATGTGTAAACTCTGTCAGTTATCAAGCCCAAAAAAATTGCCAGAACCAACAATCATCCCCAATATGCATCAGGCATGGCACTCCGCTCACATTCAAATCATAAATCACTCTTCTTCTATACAATATGGCAGTTGTTGGTAAACCATATCACATTCTATTCAACGTACTTGTCAACCTACATTTGAACTATCAGCAACAGTTAACAGCAAATAATCCACACCCTCTATTGCATTTCTTTTTAAATAAATAACACACTACTAGCAAATAAAACCTACATATTCTTTCACCATAAAGATAGGATGTGTACTTAAACTGAGGCCCTATCTATTATTTCAGCTTTATACAAAAAATACACCTTTCTGTTTCACATTTACAAGAACAAGATAGCACTGCAACTTCACAGTAGAATCACCATTTTCTGACAGCTGGAACATATGAAACACTAAGATTGAGGTATTGCAACACCAGTTGGAAAAATGTCAGTTCATCTCAAGTCCATGAATACATGTATGAATCAATAAAGATGAAAAATAACACTCTGAATCAATCATACCTAGAATAACAATGTGCTTTTTGGAGCTGTATATTATGACAGAATGATAGGCCATAAGATGACAGTCACCTGATGAGGTGTTGCCAGCTAACGAAAACAGCAGATGATTTCAAGCAGAGATACTAGTGGTGGAAGGCTCCAAGAATGAAAAGAACATAAATGACGCCTATAAAGGTAAAATATTGATATTACTGTTTCAGTTATTGCATATGTGCATTTTGACATACAAACAACTCATGAGAAAAATGACCATGTTCCGTTATATATTAAGCTTGGCAAGATAACTACTGCTTTATCTCATTTTCAGTGATGAGCCCAACCTTTCGTTCTGTTTGCGGACTCGATGATCTGCATAAGACAACGACCAAATTCTTCTAATATGACTCTTTCATGAACAACAGGCAGCTGTCTCGTTCTCTCCGCATCTTCAGCTTGGGCAAGCATACACACACAGGTGGCCTCTGCCACATCTGATGTAATGAATGTGTATGGTAACCTGAAAAACAGAGACCTGGGTCACAAACTGCTGATGAAAAATCACCACTCTCTTTGAATGGAAGACAGAAAAGTTCATGGTTCTGAAAGGGGCTGTTTGTTTTCGTCAATTGAGGAATCTGAGTTGTGATCCTTGAGAAATTGGAGAAAGCTATGAAGCTGCAAATTGCAGTGATTATTCTGTACAGCACAACAAATAATCCCTGCAATTTGCAAGTGCATAGCTTTTTCCGTTTTCCCAAGGATCACAACTCAGATTCCTCAAGTGACGAAAATGAACAGCCCATTTTGTTGGAGTGCATACAACTGGCACATTTAAGATGAGAAGACTCACCAATCCGATTTGAGAGGGCATTACTTTATTAGCAAACTTCACATTCAACATGCAAAGACAAGAATGGTTTGTGATCATCATGTCAACATATCAGAACATTCAGAAATCACCACAGCATACCTTTCTCCAGCTGATTGAGAATGTCTGGATGGCACATCTTGCATTTGGGAAGACAACTTTGTTTTCACGGCTGTCTGCTGTTGGACTCTTACTTCGGCAGCATCAGCCAGGTGCATTAATGTCTTGCGTTCTGGACTCTCTTCAAAGTTTTTACAACCCACACAACGACACATTGTTGAACACATTATTTTTGCCTGCAGAGAAAACATCGGAATGATCATATTACAGCAAGAATTTTCTGAATCACATCAAATATGATTACCATTCACCCATTCTCACACTTTCCTTTGTGTTGCCAAAAGGAACTGAGAAATGACTTGTGTCACGATCTAAACGAATAAATGACAAAGACAAACTCCCAGTTCGTAAAACACAACTTTTCTCTTTGACCGACGGACTCTGAATCAGTGACAACATTTTGAACTGCAACACTGCGAACGAGTAACCTTGTAATTTGTATCGAAATCTTGTCAATGCATGGTGCAAGGTGTAGACCTACTCACTTCATAACATTCACAGTAATTTTTTAAGCATCCTGATTTCTTGCAGTTGCAGCCTTTGTTATGTCGCCGGTCACCATCACCAATTTTACCTAGAGTGAAGAAAGATCATTGTACGATGTACAAGGAGATTCTAAAACGGTTAATTGGAAGGTTGCATGAAAGTTAGGAGCAGAAAATCACCAATACTCGACAGAACTATCCACATCAACAAATCATCACAGAACTTACCTGAGCCTTTTCCAATTTTTGGATGAAAAGCCTGAGGGTTTCTGTCTAGACATGACTTGATGGCACGCGACCGCTCATCTTCGTGTTCCAAATTGTTAGCACAGTTTGTACAGTTGCAGTTGTGGCAAAATTCGCCGTTAGCAAAACAATCACAGTATCTGAAACAGAAAGAATATCCTTAATTTACCTGATACTGGGCTAGTTAAATTTTTTAGTGATGCTTTCACTTTATTACTTCCATGTTGCCTGTGGACTTCTTAGCCTTGATTGTATACAACACCATGACATTTCTCTGTGGAACAGCATTTCAATGGTCATAGCAGGATTTCAAATTGTTAATGACACTATACTTACAGCTTCAAACATTGTGATTTGGTGCAATTGCAGGGTTTTCTTGGCCTTTGACCACCAGGTGTTTCGATTGGAGTGGCACTAAAACAGAGAAAATTTACAGCTTTTAAAATAGATCAGCTACAGGTTACTTCAGTTTCATAATTGCATCCATCGATGTAATGATACACTAGCAAAGTACCCGGGTGAATGTGGCTGAATGTGTGCTCTTGAAAACTGCGACTCATGGTCCTGTTCGAATGGGCAGTCACTTGGCCAAGAAGTGGTATTCGAGGAATCATGACATTCCGGCCAGTGAATTCACCACACAGTTTGGTGTCCCCGAGCGACATGAGCGTCAGTTGCACGGCCATTGTCACGACAGATGGCGCATCGTACCTCGCACCGATCTGTCACCGCGCGCTCAAGGAATCATGGGATACTTCAGGACTACTTGTTGCATTTTCAAGATGGCGGGCGATTCCTCGCTTCGCGTTAATAAATTGCAACATCTCCTAAAATAGGCCTACCAAGGATGTCTCCCTGTGAGGGTATCACATTATCCGTCATGATTATGACATACATAGGCCTAGATATGCTGTACATGTCATGTTAGCCACTGACAGCTGCGTTGGTGCGTCGTCACACACTCGGCACTCGGTCTACAGTNATTTTGAACTTTGACCTCTGTGACCTTGAAAAGTAGGTCAAATCAAAAACCCGTTATATATGTAATGTACCCTCATTAGATGCACCTATGATAAAAATTTGGAGGTGATCCAGTCATTAGTTCAGGAGTTATTGCACTTTTTGTGTTTTTGGTTTCCGCCACCTGGTGGCCAAGTTAAGAATCGAATCGGACCGAAACTTGGTGTCATAGGTCACCTGACCTAGGGGTATATATGTACCAAGTTTCAGATCAATAGCTCCAGCGGTTACGAAACGTGCCCTGCTAACGGACGACGACGACGACGACGGACGCTGACCCACGACAATAGCTCACCCCAGGTGAGCTAAAAATTGGATCTGGCTCCTTAAATATTTTGCAGAAATTCAATATGCTTACATCTCAATGATGATGGATCCTCAAGCCGGCCTGCGCCGGCCGATGCGAGCGCCATCTTAACAACGGGTTGTGAACTAGCCGAATTTCGGAGGCCGGTGTAGGCCGTTGTGAGGGGATCTGACCATACATTTTTTACCCACTGAGGCCTAAAGGGTTAAGGACCAGAAAATCACCAATACTCAACGGAAATATCCACATAAACAAATCATGACAGAACTTACCTGAGCCTTTTCCAATTTTCGGATGAAAAGCCTGAGGGTTTCTGTCTAGACATGACTTGATGGCACGCGACCGCTCATCTTCGTGTTCCAAATTGTTAGCACAGTTTGTACAGTTGCAGTTGTGGCAAAATTCGCCATTAGCAAAACAATCACAGTATCTGAAACAGAAAGAATATCCTTACTTTACCTGATACTGGGCTAGTTAAATTTTTTAGTGATGCTTTCACTTTATTACTTCCATGTTGCCTGTGGACTTCTTAGCCTTGATTGTATACAACACCAATTACTATGACATTTCTCTGTGGAACAGCATTTCTGAAGACCACAGCATTTCAATGGTCATAGCAGGATTTCAAATAGTTAATGACACTACTATACTTACAGCTTCAAACATTGTGATTTGGTGCAATTGCAGGGTTTTCTTGGCCTTTGACCACCAGGTGTTTCGATTGGAGTGGCACTAAAACAGAGAAAATTTACAGCTTAACAGATCAGCTACAGGTTAAAAACTTCAGTTTCATAATTGGATCTATCGATGTAATGATACACGTATCAGAAATGAGCGTGCGATCTGACTGATGAAGGTAACCTTACCCATTTAAATGTCTTGATGCCACAGCATCAGATACCGTCACATCATTACTGGCGATAGGTACATACGAGTCTCTGTTGTTCGTGGACTGGGATTGCTGTTGCTGAGAAGAGTTAGACTGTCCAATTTGTTGCTGCAACTGATTCAAGACTATGCTTAGCATCAAGCTTAACATTGCATAATTTGAAAGCAGGTGATCAATCCCTACATTAATGCCAGTGTTTGATGCAGGTGGAAAATACACAATCAATTTCATCCCAACCTACCAATATAAATACCAATTGAAAGGTTTTGAGAAATTTTGAAATACCATATCAGTACAGCATTGGCAGTAGGTTACCCACAATTACAGCTACAAATTTACTTACATTTGAAATATACTGAGCTGGAACTAACGCAAAACCTTGCACACCAGGAACATTGCCCCCAGTTGATATGAGAGCAGTGCCTGGTGGTAGTTGTGATAAAGATGATGTTGCTTGAGTAGTTCCTGGTCGAATCTGAGCTAAACTTTGCGTAGTGGCCGTCGTTGTCCGAATCTGCACACTGGTTGTTGCTGGTAGTAGTAATCGCTGTGTCTGGGCAGTTGACTGCTGGTTTGTGGGCACCTTTGAACTAACCTAAGAAGAATTAAAAGCTCAAGGGAACTGAAAACTACCAGAGAAAGATCCAAGCACAAGACTAAGATTTTATTCTAACAACCGAAAATGAGGAATGACACCAGTCTTCATGTAAAATTTGCAACTATGAACATGTGGAACATGCAGCAGATATCAGATGCATTAAGTTGGGGGAACTTTCATGTAAACAGCAGCACAACCAGTGGTGCAAACAATCTTCCTGTTGTTGACGGCACAGGAAAATATTACAGGATTAGTCCAAGAGAATTGAATGTAACTTCTTACTGCTATTTTGAGTTGTTGTCCAGGTGCACTTCCGACTGTTACTGGGCCAATTTGTTTGGCTTGACCAGCTGGTGCAATTGTTGCTTGTTTATTCCCTGAAAAAAAGTAATCACCCTAATGAATTGCCTGAAGTGAGTTTCTTCATTCAGCATATCATAAGTCAGATCAGATGTCACTGTGGTAATGCATAACTCCATATGAAGAAGGATGGACTCGTAACTTGTCATATCTGTACAACCACACAAGTGATGGAACTCCTCATATATATGATCCTTGACCTTGGCATTTCCACTAACTGATGCTTACCTTGAGCTTGTGTCTGCGTCGCTGGAGTTGATACCAGTCTGACGTAGCTGAATTTACTCCCAGGGACTTGAATCTGCTGTAAATTTTGAGTATTTTGTATTGGGATCGTTATCTGCTTTAGATTTTGGCCAGGAGTAGCTGTTTGAGGTTTTCCTGCCTGGAAATGATAGAATGTCATATTATTTCGAATAACACTGCATTCATACATACCTTGGCCATAGGATGGATCGTCTATCTCCATCAAGAGCCGATCTGATTGATGTTTAAATTATTCCACCGATGTCCACACTGAAACATTGGATTATATCACAGTAAACTTGAAGCTTGATTGCACTATCATTGCAGAAATTCAGCAGAACCAAAAAGATTATTTACATAACACTATCAGGAATACATCTTACCACAGTAAGCGGCTGCCTAATAAGAAGCTTTTGCGGGGAATAAGTTATTGTTTTAGTAGCTGTCGTTGCTGTTCCCGTCCCACTCACTGAAGATGCTGCTGTGGTAATCAAAGCGTTCTTTGGTATCACTGTCAAGAAATTCGAGCCCTGCACTTGCTGTAAGGGAATCACCTTATGTGGCGACTTCCCTGACACAGGAATCATAGTAATTTTAGTTGGAGTCTTAGCTGGTGAAATGGCAACTTTTCTTTGTGGCATGATACTCCTGGGTGGCGTGCTTGTCAGAGAAGTCAGTGCTATTGTCTTAACTGGTGACACAATACCAGTCTGTGATAATGTAATTGTCTTTGTAGGCGATGTTATCCCCTGCTGGACTGATGGAGCCAAAATGGTAGCAATCCCTTGAGTGCCTGAACTTACAAGCTGGTGCTGACTCAACCCAGACACTGATTGAGCTAACAGCACTGGCTGTGTTTGGTTTGTAACAGGATCATTTTGAATGATAACCTTCATCTGAGGTGCTGTTGAGTTTTCAGATGGTCGTTTGATACCAGCATTTAAAACTGCTGCAGCTGGGAGAACTTTACTCTCAAACTCATTGTCAACCATGATAGTGGTAGCCTGGTCGGACAGCAGGTTCAGATTTGAATTCATCTGACTAACTGTTGATGCTGAATGTTCACCCAACATTGACGAAACTTCCACTTCAGGTATAACAGATTCAACTTTCACATTTTGAGTCTCTTCTTCTATGACTACTTCAGTTTTGGTTGCCTCGGGTACTTCTGTCTCCACCTCTACATGTTGAATGGTTGAGTCCTGAATCTTATCAAACTCGGCTTTTATGTTTTCCAAATCTAGAGCAACCAAGTCCGAGCTCTGGGTGGTCAGCTCACCAGCTGACCCCAAGGTATATAAATTTGTCGACATAGCTGTAACATCCACTTCTTCCTTGATATTATTCATTTTGACTGTATTCTGCTGAGGAAAATGTGTGAGAGATCCAGCACAACTTTTGACGACTGCTAAAAAGGGAAAAGAAACAGGAATTCTGAAGAGGTTCAAAACAACTAAGTTAAAAGGAGTTGAAATCACAAGTAAGTAATCCACCAACACAGCATGAGTTCAGTGTTGCTTCCTAACTTGATCCCTAAAATAAATCATCATTTACACCAAACTGAAACAACTGAGAATGACATACCTTGGCTCCAAGCCGCAACCACTCTAACATTTAGCGAACTTCTAGTTCATGAGTTCTAGCTACTGCAGTGAAAGGTGGTGTAGCATAACAGGTCAGCTGAAAAAGACAACAAACATGACAAAGTAAGACAGAGTGTTACTACAAACATTTGAAGTAGGCCCCTACCGGCCGGTACCGACTTTGCATTTCTAATTCAATCTTTTGATCTGAATATGAAATAGAAATCAGGTTTATAAGGTGAAAGACATTGCTTCCTACCAGATTCGAACCCACAGACCCTCGCATGAGGCATCAATCGCCAGCACTAAGGGGCAGCACGCCTTAAACCACTGGGCCAAATCCCCATCTTAAAAAAGATGGTTCAATGGCCCGAGGCGTCCATCAGTACCCTGCGAGTAGTCCAAACAATCTCCGAACCCAAACAGTTTTATGTTATACAAGGTTATGTAATACAATCTTTTGATCTGGTGCAAAAATTGTACGCCAACTCATGAACTAAGACATGACATGGGAAGGACAACCAGTGTTTCCTCCAGACGGTACTCAGGGTAATATGTGAGTACCCTCAAAGGAACAGAAAAGGGCCATTTTCTTTAATTTCATGGGGTTTTTGCTGATTTTGAAGAAATTATTAGGCCTACCCTCAAAAAAAATTCTGGCAGAATTATAACTCTGACAACAGAACTAGCCTAATCATAGCAGATAGGCCTACAACAAAGTCAAGGGTGGAGATGTTGATGAGCCAATTAGAAATCTACTACTAGGGCCTAATATTAAAAGGCAATGTAAGGCGCCAATCAATATCTGTACTGTCAACAGTAGGCCTACAGTTTAGAGTTAATTAGGCCTAGGTGGCTTCTGTACTGGAATACACAAAACACTTCAGTGATTACGCAAGAGTCCTAGGCCTAATCTGCTATTCAATTAGGCCCCAAATCATGAGTCATGCATGATGAATGATTGTGTGCTGCTTCTTCATGAAGTGATCAATGTTTGTCATCACCATCATGATGATCTGATAATACCAACATTGCATAATCACATAGCACATGATCATGATGATCATGAATACACAAATATGGCGTAAAAAGTCGCGACAAATTTTGGCGAGAAATCGCACAGGAAATTGCTCAAATGACGCGCCATTTTTACNATGCAAGGTATGAAGTGGCTAGGTGAGAAAACGACGACACGTGCCAAGTTCGTAACTTTTGCCGAACTTTGACCTCTGTCACCTTGAAAAGTAGGTCAAATCAAAAACCCGGGTATTATGTTATGTATCGTCATTAGATATACCTATGATAAAAATTTGGTGATGATCCGTCCATTCGTTCAGGAGAAATAGCACTTTTTCTGTTTTCACTTTTAGCCCCCTATTGGCCAAACCTTGAATCGAATGATGCTGAATATCGAAAGGAAACAACGTATACTTACAAGCAACATGTCCCAAAAATTTCAAAAGAAAATCTCAAGTCGTTTTTAAGTTATCAGGCGGACAAGAGAAAAGCAGACGCCCGGACGCCCGACCGCCCGGACGCCCGAACGCCCGCCACTTTCGGTAATTTAATAACCAGGACTTTCTTCGAAAACCTGGTTAACAAAATGCAACTGGATGTTGACCGATGGTGCTAATGTGTGTTGAACAGAGGATAACATTGCATCAAAGAAAAGAATGCAACTGGGCTTTGACAGCATCAACAGGAGGCCAGTCCCACAGCCACATACTCCAGGAAGAGAGTAACCATGAAAGAAGGGGGACAGCTACTGCATGATTTACAATCTCTCATCCAATGATCCACCAAGCAGGCAAGCTACAGATAATCAAATGATATTAGCTCCCATAGAGCGTCCACCATATATCACCCAGAAGTGGCAACATTCCCTTCACAAGGTCAGGTTAATTCTATTACCCATTCACTTTGTTTAGATTCACTTATATCTGTCCTAAAGTGCCATAAAGGCTCCTCTTCATCCCAACAGTCTGAGTATAAAAGATTGAACACGATGACTGGCAGCTGGTAGGGCTAAATTGATTTAGCTCACTGCATCAGTCATCGGCAAGGGGCATCATGGTGATCTTTGCAAGGAATCACTGGTGGAAAGGCAGGGCCATTGAAATTGTCCAGAATAGGAATCATGTCAGTGTCATATCCAGAGAGCAGCTGGACCGAAATTGACTGAAGCAAGAATGGTATTAACTGCATATGGGCAGAATATCTGAACTTGATCACAACAGGAATGGTGTAAATAGCCATCATAGGCAGGGTGGTTTAGCTTGAACACAATAGGAATGGTGTATGGTCATCATAGGCAGAGCAGTTGAGCTTGAATGCAAAAGGAATGGAGTGAATTGCTGTCATAGGCAGAGTGGTTGAGCTTGAACACAACAGGAATGGTGTATGGTCATCAAAGGCAGAGCAGTTGAGCTTGAATGCAAAAGGAATGGTGTTAATTGCTGTCAAGGCCCAGTGGTTGAGCTTGAACACAATAGGAATGGTGTATGGTCATCAAAGGCAGAGCAGATGAGCTTGAGTGCAAAATGAATGGTGTGAATTGCTGCCATACGCAGAGTGGTTGAACTTGAATGCGACAGGAAGGGAGTAATTTGTTGTCATAGAGAGTGAATGTTTCATCTAAGTGCAGATCTAAATGAATAAACACAACTAATGAATTGATATTTTCAGTCAAAATACAGAAAATGGCTGGGACACAATCGAAAATGGACACTTCTTGCTGATGCTCTGAGTGGATGGTTCCTTTTTTATTCCGAGCTTGTGCAATCAACAGTCTCTGCTGACAATTCATGATTCAACGATCCTTTACTAACTAAATATATCACATCATTGATTTCTTGTAGCAAAAACAATCTACCACAGAATTGAAATCAAATATAAATTCGAAAATCCAATTTCTTTCTCATATTATGATGCCGTTTTCTGATGAATGGAATTTTTCTATCATTTTGCTCGTTGCCTTGAGCAGTAGCAACGATATCAGCATAGCATCTGCGATGGTAAACTTCCATTTATGTAGAGATTTGAAAAGAGCTCTGTCAATATTGTTTCATCGGCAATGTGGAGACTGGGAATGGTTGTGGTACTTGGGAGACTTAGCACAGGGGCACACAGACTGCAGAGACACATATTTAAGAAACAACTCGCCCAAGCACTATTTTTTTAGGTTTCTAAGTTGGGGAAAATCATAAAGCCTGGTTGGGAACATACTGCAAGTTCTCATATGACAACAAGAATATTGACCGTCCCGACGCAAGGGTGGGTTTGAGGGGGATCAATTTCTTCCAACCCCATATTCCTTGTCCAATCTCCACCTTGCAACTATTAGTTCAAACTGTATTCTGTATTCCTTCAACAAGCAAATCTATGCATGACGTCATTTGTCGCATGGATTGTCACCTTGGTTGTTCCAGCAGTCGAGGTCTAGGCCCTTGCAACAGGTCCTTCAAGCCAAGCCTGATGCTAAATTTACAGAATCTACTTCGCATCCTTTTTTCATGTTAAACATTCCAATCCACAAACCTTCATTACAAATGATTTTTCCATATCAATCACTGGAATCTTGATGATCGCTTAACCTTCCTATTTCTGCTATAAAAACATTTTATTGCCAGGATATAGCAAGCAGATGTACTGTTCCATGCTTAATCTAGAATTGATTCACAGGTGTTAAATGTGGGTGCATTGATTGGCAAAAAGAGGCGCCATCGAATGAAATGTTTGTCAGAGAAAATATTGACATAACTTACTTATAGGAAACAAATAAACTCATTTGATTTAAATGTATCTGGAAAAACAGAAGTCTCCATTTATAACAAAGGACAAAGCAGCAGCAGCTTTAAACACTATTTTCATCACTGCAAGTCTTAGCATTGGTATGGGCAACAAGTTGGATTGAGTAACTTGCTTGTTTGTGCTTTATGTGGTGGTACAGGTACATGTATTCTTGTGCTTGAGAGCGGGGTTTACGAAGCCAGGGACACACTGAAAAGACAAAGCCTTCTTCATCATCAGATCATCCATCTTTGATTTTCGACTACACAGCAGGTGATTTCATTGCTTTCTTTTCAACACCTGTTGATTCAAACACCTTGCTTTGTAATGAATCTGTAAACATATGTTTCTTCTATTGGCGGGGAGGTAATCTTTATAGTCTAGCACTTTACTAGCTGGATCTTTTACAACAAAAGCATAAAGCTCTTGCAAATTCCAACATGTATGCATGTATCCAAGGAAATGCTGTCATAATTATGCAATGAAGTGAGGAATGTAGAATGGTCTGATGAAGCTGGCATCAGGGCATTTTCTTGAGGTATTTCACCTCCCTCATGGTGGCAGGTCGATGGAGGAGATCATTTTGGAGCCCCTGTGCTGAGAGGATGGCAGACATAATGCTAGAACTCACAACTCTCAAACGTCCAATATTTTGACAAGAAATTACTCAAAATGTAAGATGCAGCCAGTATCTTTTGCTGGATCATCATGGATAATGGGTATCCTACCCCTCTCCCAGAAGTTTTTAGTTGATAACTTAGCACAGGGGCAGACAATGTCTTCCTTTTTAAGGTCAATGTCTTCCGTTTTAAGGTCAAACAAAAAATTGTATGAAGGCATTGGAATCGTCAAACCCTATCTCATTTCAACAACACTGGTAATCTGATAAATACTAATGGATTTCCTATGTAGGGCATTACAGCCTCTGGGTGCTGGTTGTTGTTACTGAGAGCACTCCTAAGACTGTTTCCCATCACTGCCGCCTCCACATTCATGGTGCCATCGGGGCGGCTCAGAGATTCTAAGTACTCCTCCACTCCTTTCCCTCTGTCCCTCTGAAGGAAACTGATTTTGGCAACAGTGAAGAAGACCAACAGTATTGAAGAAAGTCCTGGCATGTCCAAGCGTGTACAAACTGCAAAGTCTTACAGAATAACCTCAGACTTTGCTTGATTTCAGCCTCACTCAACCCTCATTGACCAGTATTTGTTAACATATACCCAAACAGACCAACTCGGCACCAAAAAACAGGGTGGAATGAAAAGGAGGCCATGTGAAAGAGTAGTGCGTAATAGACCGTTCTCAAATTGAAGTAAACGACAAAGACCTGCGCACTTCTGCCGAAATCTCAACCACAACCTCGGTCTGAAACTGAATGACGTAATGCAGACAACCCCATGACAGTGACGTCGAAGACGTTACGTCAGACTCGACCATTGCTGAATCATGGATGACGTCACGTCAGCCGATTTCAGATCCAGGTTCTGGTTGAGATTTCGGTGGAAATGCGCAGATCTGCGAATTCGAGAATCGTCTATTAATATACTTGTGGGAACTGAAGAACCCTAATCCCATTTTTGATTAGTGACAAAAACATCATTTAACATGGACAGACCATGACTGGCTTTTAGCATGTTTAGTGAGTCCAGAAATCCAAAGATTTGCAGCCACCAAACATCATGAACATTACCATTCATGGCCAGACAGCACGTGGTTCACTTTCAGTCCACTAGAGTTCATTTGCAATATCTGGATCCACAGCTTAGCATAGCATTACCGTCATGAGTGCACTTGCAGACCATAGCACACAGACGTATAGCCACACTTCCATTAGCAAGAGATGGCTCCAACATGATTGCAATTCTCTCCTGTACACCAGAGGAAATATTGGAAAATTAATTGGGATGGCTTCGGGTATAGATGGCAGCAAGGAATGGATGAGGGGAACACTCAGGTTTATCAGCATCAGATGCAGTAACCATCCGAGAGCCAACGGGTTATCAGTGTACCTATCGGTGATGGACTGAACTGAGGTTCGGATACTTCATACACGTGGAATGTTCTTCAAGTAAAGATGGCAGCACTGTCAAGTAATGTTACTGTTTCTTTCCAATGTCAATGAACAGGCATGAAAAGCATTCAATATTGATAAGCAACCAAAAAGTTCTTGATGGTGAAACTCGACTTTTGAAGTATCATGCAGAGTAGAGAAATTGTGAGGCGGTCTAGGAAAACCGTCGGATGTTGGGTTCGAGGAAAATGTTAATGGCCTTGGTGAACCCGCACGTTTCAATAGCTGAAATGTACTACGTAACAGGTAAACAATAGCAGATCAATGCACAGGCAACCTGACAGCCCTTGTTGATCATTCAGCGACTTCCGACGGATTTTCCTAGACCGCCACACAATTGTTTGTTCACAACTTGGCAACAACACAGCCAACAAGCAGACATGTTGCCGGTATACGCGTATCTTTAGAAACAGAAGCTTTCAGATGAATGACAGACACCATTCGACCATTGCCAACGGAGAAGAGACTGTACTTTCAATGGCTGAAGTCATTATCATACAAGGGAGACCATCAATCCATCTAGCCAATGCCTCTGAGACGAAGGAACATCAGAAGTTTTTCACTAAGTGAAACAATGAGCAAACATCATGAGATGAAGTGATGATAAACCGATCATAACAGATCTGACATGCTACTTCGCACCTTTGTGGTACAATTATCATGCTGATCACAACCATTAGCGCTTTATAGCATACATTTAGCTAGCCTGGGAACCGACTGTACCATGACCAGACTCATTTAGCATGGCGATGGGTGTTAGTTTGGCTTTTAATGGGAATTATTCATGTGAGGTCGTCAGGTGAACTGGAGGCGGTCTGGTAAGCCGTATGACCAGAGTAAAGAAACAAATCACAGCCTAATAGATTAATTCTGTTGAACATTTAGTCCAATCAGTGTGATACAGAAAGGTACTGTATACACGTAGTGGGAGATCAGAGTACAGGGTTCGCACACCCTAGGGGCAGTTTTTCCAGGACATTCCGGCAGATATTTACCCAGAATTTCCTGAGTATATTTCAGGACCATATTACTGGCAAAACCAATCATACAAATGTCAACACTTAAAATTGTTGCATGGAAATCAGTTTTTCAATGTCCATCTCATTCATTTCCATTTTTATTGCTCAAGGACATTTCAGGGTTAGGATCAGCCTTTTTTGAAGGATATTCCAGGCACCGTACAAACCTTAAGGCATATTCACTTCAGGTGTTGAGGCTTTCCTGAACCCAAAGAGATACTCATTCAGGATGTCAACAAATCTAAGTTGAAATCATTGGTATCATTCATTTTCTCATTAGAGGTACTTGCTCATTAGCACAGTTCTACAGCCCTCATAAGAAATGCATACAACCTTCATAAGAAATGCATTATCACCAGCTGATACACATCTTGCATCCTCTTGAGAACTTTTTCTGCTCTTTTTGTAGATCAATGATACCAATACAGCTGAATATTTCAGAGATTCTCACTGCTGTAGCAGTAGTGTACATTTCACATTGGAGATGGATCGGTGAAATCAATGAACAACACCCATTGTTACAACCAAGGACGATCAAGCCGCAAGGTAAATCATCAGGAAGACAATATTACACAAGATGACTTCACAATGTGCAACCCCGTAATGACAACCTAATTACATCTATTGATAGACACTGCGAGGATAATGAGGGGGGAATTGTTTTTTGACTGGAAGCGAAATGGCGGAGGTCATGTATTACAGGCACGTACGTGCTTGAAAAAAGATGGTCTAAGATAATCAAGGAACTACGACGGAAATGTACATCTGATATACAAGACGATGCCAAATAAGACATCGTGTTATCTATGCAATGGCGAAGCAGTTTATAGTCCAAGTGTGCCCAGCTTTATTCTACACAACCTTCTGCTTTCATCTTCAAGCCAGACCTCAGCCCATCTATAAAATCCTAACCACTGTCTTTGCCAACTGACACACTAATCGGGATCTCCACTTCTCTGTCAGCTGGAATATTATCAGCTGGTCTGATTGGCAAACAAGAGGCCCATGGGCCTTGCGCTCAGCTGACTATGACCTGCCAACTCAAGAGGTTGAGACAGGCGAAACGAGATACAACAGTGCGCCTTTTTTTAATTTTAATGGTTCACAAGCAAATACATGTATATAGCATTCCTCGCTGAAATCAGCAGAAAGGGGCCACTTTGTGAATCGAATCGGGTATCTTAATATTAGACCACTTGGGTAGGGGTCAATATCTCTCGGTGAATGGAGATAGGCCTAGATGTCGTATTGCACCCACTGGGTGGGAAGGGGTTAATTTGTGAATCATGATGTTGTATCATATCAGACCTATTTCTGGACTCATTTGGGTGGGAAGGGGGTTAATAATCATTTATGAATAGAGATAGATATCGTGTTAGACCTACTGGGTGAGGAGGGGTTAACACCAGATAATAGGCCTGCAATTAATTTTTGATGAATCGAGATAGATATCTTTTGACACCCATTTGGTGGTAAAT
>NMRB01003477.1:0-11129 GCA_002633025.1 Notospermus geniculatus | reverse complement strand
ATCTCTAGGGATCTGACTTCAGGAACAGTGTTTCCAAAAATAATATGACTTACCATTTGCAGTCAATATTGAGAAGAGATATTCATTGAAGACAAACTTACCTACAAAGAGAAGAAGACAAAGTAATGAGTTCATGGTTATGCCAATCTATTCAAAGAGTTCAACATTTTGCAAGCAAAATTCAATAGAATTTCACCAAAATGTATAAACCTTGAAAGTGACAATGAAAGGATATGAAATCTATTCATGAGTGAACATCATGGATAAAGCAACATGGATTATCAAGATCGTCTCACCAATGTTGTTACTGAAATGAAATTGACACAGACTGCATTGTAAATGTTGTTGTACAACCGTCCTCAAACAGCTAAGAGCAAACGTTATGAAGAATGGTGTCAAGGAACTACCATCAAACAGCAAATGAACACATCATGATCTTTGGGTGTGCAATCCAAAGTTGGACCCAACTAAACTTCCTGCCAGCGCCAAAGAGGTGCCCCCATAATCACCTAATTCTCCATCATACCAAAGTCAAACCGCAATTACTCTCCATTTGCCTCCGGACTATATTCCTGATTAACGAAGGAACGGTCCACAGTCAATGGAAGCATTCAAATCACCCCAGAGCCTGAATGACAAATTCTTGTTGAATCCAACCATCAAACCATTAGGTTTCTCCTCAACGATAGTCCATTTCATCATAACTAAAAGTGAGACTAATGCATATTGTTCATCGCTTGGTGGATGCTTAACTTTGACACATTCCTGCCTCAAGTGATCTTAGGGCAAATAAGCAGACATCCTAGAGTACTGACCAACTGCCATTAGGATAATTAGAAGTGGCCGCGAGGACCCAATGATTGAGTTCCACTGTTCCTCTGTGCAGTATTTGAGCAGTGAGATTATAGGAAGAGCAACATTTGACTCTCAATGCCAGCTGAGAATGCTGAGTGGTTGATGTCGTAATGATGACAACAACAGAAGACTCAACTTCTTTGAAAGAATCTGCCAGCAATGATGTTTCAAGATAGAAAACCTGGAAGAATCAACACCATCAGAAGATTGGATTCAAAAACGTTCACCAACATTCCACAAAGTGATTGAAATATCAAGTGATAAGGTCACTGAACCTCAGCAATGCTTTTCATCATTTGAAGTTCCCTTTTGTTGGAATTTCATCACTCTTCCTTTAAGAACAACCAGCAACATTCTAGCAATACAAACACAATTTCCCTGCAATGCCGCATTGATAGAAACAAGACACTGCAAGTTGCCTGAATTAAGGAAGACAAAACACTGGGATCATGGACTGAAGATGTAAGGTCAATTTTTCCTTCTCTTGGAAATTCTGCTTTCTTCATTTGAGCAGCAGCAGAGCAGCAATACAGACACCATTTCCCTGTAGAGTATGCACAATAGCAGCAGCAGAGCAGCAATACAGACACCATTTCCCTGTAGAGTATGCACAATAGCAGCAGCAGAGCAGCAATACAGACACCATTTCCCTGTAGAGTCTGCACAATAGATTGATATCAATGGACCATATCCGATATCAGTCTGAAAGCATCATATCAGCGGGACTCATCAGGGAGCCGGCCAGGAACAAGACATTGGCATGTTGCCGGAATTGGAAGCAACATAACACCCTGAGATGATGGACCAAAGATGTAAAGAGCAAATGTACTTTGCGTGCTGATGTCTGCGATGGCCGTATTCAGATGGAGCGCCCAGCGTTAATTAGCTTGTGATGAAAGAGACTATTGATACTTGATGTCCATTTTGTGACTGACCACAACTTACTGATAACAACGTAATTTGTGGAAAACATGAAGAGTGGTGATGAGAGTCATTTCTTGCTGGCGTTAGGGAAGCCCTGACAACATACATGGCACTGTTGATTTCCAAACCCAAGACAGACGATAGACTCTCCCTATGTCTCTCACTGCCAAACCTTCAGATGACAATCGTGGCCGAAGGGCAAACCGCCATCTGAAGATCAATTTGAAGAAAGTCACCGATGTTGTTGATCATAATCTGCCTCTGGCACACACGGATGTGGATTGCGGGTGAGTCACACGATAATACTACAGAAATATATACAGGGAACCTTGACTCTTACACCATGTCTGAGTCATCAACAGAGTCTTACAAGTACAGAAGCCATGTTCTCACCTAATGATATTATTGAACATATTGCTGCATCTGTAGAAATATAGACTCCGGCTTGAGTTTGTTCTTGCATATGAGAAGTCCTGGTATCACTATCTTGCTTATTGATACAGGAAGGAAGGGTACTCCCTTGATATTAAACAATACAACCTCAGGACCCTAGAACTTCTTCAGTTTACAAAGCCAAACCTGCTTATTTGGTCTCACATGCTGGGGAAGCCACGTCACAACCATCTTACATCGTGCCTCATGACGGAGAGCTGACCTTAGAAACTGCCAGCCAAAGAAGTAAATGATAATCCTTTTTTCGGTATTTGGGATTTGTCCTCAGTACATCTTCCAAAGGGAAGTGATCCAGGCTAGGCATTCCCTATTCACAAATGCGCTACCATCTTCGTTGACGTTGTGGCTGGAAGTGGTACCATCCGACGGAATCAGCATATTACATCTTCTGCTGGGCCAGTTTATTGCTGCTCAGTTTCATGCACTAGTATTGTCATATTCAAGGACACATCATATTGCAGGCCAACACTGCGGCAGAGGTTCAGATGACGAACAACCCCAGAATCCTCTTGCATATACGTGCGGCATTCTTTGAAATCAAAGCTGCTTCCTTCGTCTCCTGCTACAATCATCTAATATCAAAAGACATCAGGAGACATATGCCACTGATCTTGAGTGCAGTAATTAAATCAAGCAGGAATGTCATATCCCGAAGACTCAAGGGAATAACTGTGTATACCATGCATTTGAAGGTGAGGGCCATTTTATAGTAGCGTGAGGGAAAGGAAATGGCCAAGTGGTGACCTCTGTCAGAGATTCCATGCCTTAACAATTCAAAATGGCGACTATGGCAGCCATATCGGTGGAGTGACAGCCCTGGTTTTCATAAGGTGGCTTCCTCTATCCACACAAGACCTACCACAGCAATTTCAGATCTATTCCTCCAGCAGTTCTCCAGTTACTGGCCAGATCGGAATTTCAAAATGGCCACCATGGCAGCCATCTTTGCATTTCAACGGCCCTGGTTTTCAACAGGTGGACAATGGAAAGTTTTTCTGTCTCGCCAAATAAAGGCCCATCACCAATTGTTGCGCACATTAATGCACAATGAGAGACCAAACATATAGTGGTGGTGTTTCATTTTTCAGGTGAGAGTAATCATGATGAATGGTATAGTGATATGACGTTTGGATGAATATTTTATACCTGCACTTCAGAAACATATCAGTTGATTGAATACGGTATACAGTTCTGCGTGTGCAGCTTATCAAGTCAGCGGACCCGAAAAATTAGCTCGTACTCTCACAGCAATTGGATCAAGAGTTTTTTCTGTGGGGTCCGTGCACTCTAACATAACTCAGGTATGGTTTGCTCTTCTGGTTAGATATGACATATGAAGAATTCATAAAACACAAACATAGCTACCAATGATATACAGCTACGTAATGTTCTTTTGACAATTGTTGGAACCATAAATTTGTACACGTCAACTTTAAGTTTTTTCCCAAACCTTTCACTCTGTCACCCTAGTCCCTTCTTTGTTTGTTTGCGGCAACGGCCATAACAACAATCGTCTAATTCCAATTTAACCCCTTCATTAGCAAGTGACCACCAGATTCTGACATCATTGTCTTGAAATTTTTTCCAAAAACTAATGCAAAAGCTTCAGGTAACTCCTGAAGGGAAGGTACAGTGGATGAAAGAATTAAGCAATATTCCCCCAACTCCTCCCCCCCCCCCTCGACAGGGGAATGTCAGGCCAAGATGGAGAAGGGCATGTGAAAGAGGCTAATTGGCAATACCATCGAAAACGGCAGACATTCACAAAGCATCCAAGATTCTAAATGACAATTTGAAGACATTGCTACCTGTTTGAAACAGATCCACCTTTATCATGTCTGAAACTTTGTCTGGAACTTTGGTGGAATTGGTGCAAGAAAGGAATACTCAACAACAGTGTGAATCCTCAATAAAACGACACCAACCAATAAAGGCACATGAAAACTTGACTTGACTGCTTGGCCAACCAACATGAAAACGTGGTTTTTACTGGTAAAACAACATCAAAACATGGTTTTTACTCTGCATGGCCAACCCACATGAAAACTTGATTTTGATTGGCCAACATTAGGCCTAAAACCAAACCAAGCTCAACTTGATTTCAATTTTCCACCGAGTCGATCTGCTGCTCAGATTTTATTTCAATGCAATATGTATAATCAGTTGGGCGTCGCAGGTGTCAACCCGATATCTCCATTTCAAAATACCGGGAAAAATGACTCAATCAAGCAACAAATCAAATTATGCTGGAATCAGCCGCGGCGATGCTATTTTACAACAAAATAGAAGTCCAAGTGTAGTTGGATTCAGTCTCATTACGCCTGCTTCGCGACACGTTTGAAAGGATTTTGGTGGGATGGTATTTTAAGGCAGACAAGTAATTCTATTGATGACATTTAGCATTTGTGTATAATCATATCGTCTTTTATGATCATGCACCAAAGAGTTTTTTTCTTGGCTTAGTGTTGTCAGCGCTGTTTTATAAGCGCCACAGTATTGCCACTTTTTGTCAACAGCCAGCACCACTAGCCAGCACCACTAGCGGCGATTGGATCATTCTCCAATGCCACAGTTTTCCCTTTCACCCCAGTGTTGGAGAATATATGATTACAATGCAATGCATATGTGGATACCCTAGGAACGAGAGTTACTCTATACATGGAGTGAGGTAGTGGTAGTTTAACAACATTGTCAATAGAGGTCTCCCTTAACTCGGTATGTTTACCGCAGAACAGGGGAGGGCTACTATGCCCTTTTAAGTGTTTATACTGCATGTCATTTGGTCACGTGGACCTGAAATCGCAAGGCAATAAGATTCAACCAGAACCAAAAAAATTTGAAGAGACGTACAGGATTTCACAACATGTCAAACATTTTTTTTAATATCAAAATTTAGCCGTGGAAGAAAAACTGATTTTGAAAATGTCATTCTGACTGACATTTTTCCAATAAAGAATCAAGCGCTGTGGTGAAACGTACTTGTGAAATAAATAAAAGTGTGATTTCAGAAGTGAGTCAGAAACTAACAGAATCCAATCATCTTGAACCGAAATGGCATTAACCATATTTGTCTGGGGATGATTTGCAATTGAATTAAATGTAACATCAGCAGCCGCGTCATGTCGCCGTAATCATATCTTTCAATTTCATGCAACAAGCTGATGCATTTCTCATCCCGAATAATTACCGCATCATCACGATTCTTGTGGTTATGTGCCAGGTTTGAATTTTTTCAGACGTGGAGTCTGCAAAAATCTCATTTTGGTTGCTAAGCAACTTGCATTGATAGTTGGAGACCAAGCTCTTAAAATGTGCTATTTCATGTCAGTGTTATTGAATCGCAGCTAAATTTGACTTTACATCTTCAAAGTTTGTCATATGAAGTGGCGAATTCAAAATAATATTCAATTTAGGGGCGCTTCAGATATCGCCTTGTGTAGAAAATATCTACAGTCTTTTTTAGCATACACATAGAAACCACTCACTGCGCTATGCTCCTGCTGACATTCGGTTTCTAGATTCATTTATTTTGAGAACTTTGGTAAATGATGTTTTTCTTGGAACGCCATATCAACAGACATTTTTGGGCCCTTCTTCTCACTAAACAGATACAGTACTACGGAGACCTTCCGCATTATCATAGCTACCGCCAGCACAAAGTAACTTATCAGTGCCGGTATCAGAAAGCAGCATCCGCCAGAGGTACCCCTGAATTCCAATTACCGCTAACACGAGTAACATGACTCTTAAGAAAATGAATTAATCAAGTGTCTTGATCCCCACTGCTGATGACAAGGAGAGCAGTGCGGTAATGCCAAGTGGTGACATTTTAATGGTATTACAACTGATACAGTTCACGATCCCCAGCTGACGCGTGATAGTTCAATGTCATCCACACAGACGACGTTCCATGAACCTCGAGGGTAAAATTTCAAAGCAGATATCCTGGTTAGCGAAAAAGCTACAACTAGAATTACTCACACACTACTCAACCCACACATTATCACACTGAAAATATCCTTATTTGCCACTTTTTTGTAGATTACTGCAGGAGGTACAAGGCAAAACTGTTTTAACCATGGGCTTTCCGCCCCCATCTCCAATAGGCAGCTCACTGACACAAAATTCAGAACAAGCGTTCCTTGATCTTGCATTGAGGATGTAAACTGACATAATGCTATCGAATCAACACATCTTGCTATGCTGCAAAAATAGTTTGGAATACAATATCCAAGATGTCCGCCTGGCAGCCATATCAAATATCAGATTGCACCTGATATCGATACAAGGTACCTCCCCCAACCAGCCCCCTATACAACAAAAATATGACATAGGTGTGGTATTCTGCATTTACAATCCACAAAACGAAAACCAAGATGTCCACCTGGCGGCCATATTGAACATTGGATTGCACCCAAAATCACTACTGCACTTCCTACAACCCAACCAGCTATGCCACAGAAATATGAAATAAATCCAGCGACCATACCATTCTGCAGCTGAGTCAGGAATATGAAATCAAAGATGTCTACCTGGCAGCCATATTAGTTGCAAATTCATCAGAGCTAGAATCCAGACCTCCTCTCAACAAAACAAGGTGAATATCTTTTGACTTCTAAACATTTTGGTACAGCAATCAATATTACAAAACTGCAAATTTCAGTAACATTTAAGCACCTGCCTTGAATCAACAAGCCAATCCGATCTGCTAGGAACTCTTGATTGATAGTTCATTTTAATGCAAGCAGTCATCAATCTTACTGATGATGACCATTGACACTTCATTGATTTTTATATCAGAAGTGACAGGCGTAACGTAACAGTTGAAGCAGTTGTGGCGCCAGTGGGACGAACACCGTCGTTGCTTGTAATTGTACTCACGTACAACAGGAGACATGACCTGACGGTCGTCATCAACAGTTCAATGTAGAAAACACGTCCTTACGATATCACAGCAACATGCCATTGATTGTCCAACGCAGCTGGATTTCACCTATTGCTAATAAAACACTGTATAACCTTGGCGTTGGAGTCTATATCTGTAGATACATCTGCTCGTAGATGGTCTCTCCTGTCCCTTCATAGCCATATTTTCTTTGCCATCCTTTCCCCAGGGTGATTTTACCACTGGAGTCATATGGCATGCATCATGGTCCATGATTCAGCAAATGACTGGTCCTGCCTCCAGAGGTGACCAGCCCAAGCCAATCTCTGGGATTCCGCCATTCCAACATCCCTTACTGCAGTATAAACAACCCTCAACCTTGTCATACATTTCTTTTGAAGGATCGTGTTGGCGAGTAATCCTTCCTCAATGATAATGGATACTACTTCCCACGGGGTCACTCTTCTGGCTGTGATGTGAGTGCTGCTCTGCAGCAGAAAGAAAGATGTCCATTCCTGCTTACAGGAGGAGGAGTACTACAGTGTATAAGTGCAATATTGCTGAGGTCACCTTTACCACTTGGTCATATAGCTTCTTCATTCACTCTCAAACAGCTATCTACCAAAGTCCATGAGCCCTACTGAAATATGTGCTTTTTGTGAGCGTTTATATTGTGGTCACTGCTGCTGTTGGCCTTTAGTGACTCTGTCCCCCTTTGACCAACTAAGTAGCAACAAATCTGCTTTGAAAAAGTTGTTCTGGCAAAGCTTCTTCAAGACTGCTACCATCATCAAGTAGATTTTGATAGGGGGACCCCAGGAGTGGTTTTTGGAAAAGTCAATCCCTCTGGGCAGAAACAAGGAAAAAACGCGACCGCAGTTAAGCTGGCCTCCTCCTCGCGCAGACAAGCCATCGTACCACAGACTACCGATCAATCATCTTCAGGCGACAGAACCATCACAGGGTGCAATTCGGTAACAGTATTTGGACATGGGGACAATCGAATGTCAGACTAATTGAATATAAGTGGCCAGGGACCCAATACCAATATCATGTTTTGACAGATGTGTAAGTAGGCTTCTGATCGTTCATAAGACCATGGACCAGTTTCTATGGTAACTGTGTAAGTTTGCAATCATTGTGCCAGAAGAAACTGGAGTTTTTCATATGTATTGATCTACAGGATTTAGGAGCATCCCAAGTGGTTAATGCAAGGATGGTTTCTTTATCGGATGCTGAGTAATGAGATACTTGCACCAGAGCCGTGGGTCACCAACTTGCTTCTCCATGGACAGCTGCATAAGCTTCAAGCCACAGTGATCTGATAGAAACCACACCTCAAAGAGCTTAATTCAAAAGCCCTATTCTGGAATCCTGCAACAGAATCTTCTTCATAAATTTATCAATTAATCTCTTTTTTGGAAGCCTGCACAATCCCAATTTTTTAACTTCGTTTTTCACTTTTTTGAAGAGGAACCAATATCTTATACAGCAATTTTTTAAACAAAATCAGAGGTAAAAATTTATTAGCAAATGGTAAGAAATTCACATCCATGCGTTGAAAAATTCCAGGCTTCTCTGATTCACTGCATGCTCAGTTGTCGCTGTCTATGACAGCTGTATGTCACAGCAACAAAATTCACTGCATGAATGAACATCATTTATTGCTCACCTCTGTTGACAAACTGCAGAAAAACACGCAATCGATGAAAGTTGGATATATTCACACATGGATGAATCACATTTAGGACAAAAAATATCACATCCATTTCGTAATTAAATGCAACCACTCGTAATGACTGCGGTATTCAAAACAGATAAACGAGCAAACATTACTGCGTTAGGTAAACTGCTCCATACAATGTTGGTGTTAATTTCCTAAATGGTCTTCATAACAGTATTGTCATACTTCAATATGTCAGTCAATGTGCTCAACAATCTCTTGTAGGCTCACCGCCATCAAAAGTCCAACATGGCTTCCTGACCATGAGTAGTCTCTATGGTTAGTGCATTTGCCTTCCAAGCAGAAATACCAATGTTTGCTTTCGAGGTAGGATCTCCGTGTTTGCTTTTGCTGGCAGCACGTGACCACAAGAATAGGAAAGACAGAACATGAGCCAAATCAACAGGGTGGTAGAGCATCTGATTTAAGTGCAAGTTCAATTCCATTCCGATAGTCCAACTGGTCAACTGATCCAAATTAAGGATTCAAGTGAAGTGACTGAACGAACAAAATGAGTCGGAACGCAATGGAAAGAAGACACAAGATGACACTGGAGAACAGTTGCAGAAATGGAGAAAGTCAAATTTCACAATGGGCATACAATGCTGAAATCAACACACTGTTGGTTCGCCTTGAGTCTTCTTCTGTGCGCATTCCGACTCATTTTGCTGTCACGGGCCACAATTATTCTTTGATGTCTGCAGGAAATTTCTCTTCTGCAGTGTCGAGGGTGATCGCGAAGCACTCTTTTAGCAAGTATAAAAGATAGGACAATAAAATTCTATATTTCTATTTCCATGGCAATACCCCTGGCCAACATCATCACAAAATAGAATTTGAAGTCTGTGCAAGAGGTTTAGGGCCCACAATAGTGTAGGTTTACACATTGTATTTTAGATTATGATGTGTGGCATCTTATCTCTAAGCAACAACAATTCTTCAGCGGCTATTGTTGTTCAAAACCTTGCCATATCAACAATAGGGATGCAACTGTTGGTAATACAACAACGGATACCTTGTAATCAATCGAGTAATACATTCACACTCACTTGATTCACCGTGATCTCCACTAGAAGTCAATATAAGTGGCCTCTGAAGCCAGCAAGTGCCATTCATGTCGGCAAATATTCAATAAGTCCATCAACAATACGTACCGCTTCCATGCCAGTCACAGCGGTGCATCTCTATTGGCATTGAAAGAGAAGATGAGAAGGTATCTCATACGTATGGGATTTACTGGGAGATTCAACTTGCATTCCGAAGCAAAATTGATTTTTTTAACTCTGCACGATGCTGCTTAGTTTAGAAGTTGGGTGTAACCAAGTTGCAACATGATCGTGAAAGCTAGACATACCGGAGAGAAAAACTATCATGACAAAGACACTAATTTGTCAACCCCTGTCTGGTGGTATGATTTGATGCAGGGCATCGGGGATCAGATCAGAATCTGCCGACCGCCACCTGGTATTAGATGAGGGCATAAGGATCAGATCAGAAGTTGTTGACCCCACCTGATATTAAATGAGGGCATGAGGATCAGATCAGAATTTGTTGACTCCATCTGGTATTAGATGATCAGATCAGAATTTGTTGACCCCTGTCTGGTGTTAGATGAGGGCACAAGGATCAGATCAGAATTTGTTGACCCCTGTCTGGTATTAGATGAGGGCATGAGGATCAGTCCAGAATTTGTTGACCCTACTCTGGTATTAGATGAGGGCATCAGGATTAGCTCAGAATTTGTTGACCACATCTGGTATTAGATGAGGGCATCAGGATTAGCTTAGAATTTGTTGACCCCGTCTGGTATTACATGAGGGCATCAGGATTAGCTCAGAATTTGTTGACCCCTGTCTGGTGTTAGATGAGTGCATCAGGATTAGCTCAGAATTTGTTGACCCTGTCTGGTATTACAGATGATGCAGGACATCCGGATCAGCTTTGATCAATGACCTACACATACTTCACGAATCACGGAAGAGAATAAATTCTCCATTTTCCTCATATTTCAAGTGATCTAGCCTTGCGATCAACTCCCCCTGTATGACATCAGCATTGATTTAAAACCACTCCAGCAGCACAACTGATCCTCTATTCCCTGTCTGAACACGCGATGCTGTATAAATCAAAATTCTTTTTTCTTAGTTACAGTCTATTCAAGGGCAAGCATGCTGAATGATGCACACAACTGATCCAGGCAAGGAATATGACTCTATCATTTCCGCAGAATTGGACACGGACTAGTGATGTTGGTGATGGCGTGGCGGTGATGGTGACGGTAGTAGCTGT
>NMRB01003476.1:34223-56523 GCA_002633025.1 Notospermus geniculatus | reverse complement strand
AGGGGTACCCAGGACGACATTCACCCTTTCGGCATCAGTGAGTGTTCCCCTACTATTGTCTGATAGAATAAGCTGCGACTTGACAAAAGGCATCTTCGATAATCGAAGGGCGATCTGCTCACCACTACGTTACATCGCACATCACCCTTTGAGAAACAGACCAGTCCGCGGCATATCTTGGCACGATGCCAAATTTACCGGTCGGCCAATCATATTGCACTTTATATCGGATCGTGGGCTACCACTATTTGTACCATGATTCAAATTTTACAACACCGGTTCTGATTGGCCTCTTCTTCGAGAGGCAGCGGATACGCCGTGGACCGGTCAATTTCTCGAAGGGTGATGTGCGATCTTCTAACGCAGTGGAGAGTAGATCTCCCTTCGATTAAAGGGGACACACAGACAATGATCTATCTGCCAATAAAGGAAAACACTGACATATGAAACACTGGGAGATGTTACACCGGCATGTTACTATCCCACTCAACAAAAGTTCTGTAAGGATATAGAGAAACCCCTGTGCATCAGTCCATCTGTCAGTCTGTCCATCTGTCAGTGCATACATCAGTCTGTCCGAATCCCTTCTGGCCTATAACTTTGCAACAAAGGCAAATTTGGGTCGGTATTTTCAGGGAGATGTATGAGCAGTCAAAGGTGTGTCACGCACCATACCCATCGCGATGTGACCTTTGACCTTGACCCTGTGACCTTTGATGCAAATATCCCTTCCGGCCTATAACTTTGCAACAAAGGCAGATTTTGGGTCAGTATTTTCAGGGAAGTTGTGTGAGCAGTCAAAGGTGTGTCACGCACCACACCCGTCACAATGTGACCTTTGACCTTGATCCTGTGACCTTTGACGCAAATATCCCTTCCGGCCTATAGAGGATGTGCAGCGATGATTGTGACATCACTGCTGCGATGAGATGCCGCCATGTTGGACGTCACGTCCAACGCATTCGTAGCTTCAGATGACGTCCAACATGGCTGACGTGCGAATTATGACGTCAATGATGACGTCACGTGAAGTTCCTCTATAACTTTGCAACGAAGGTAGATTTTGGGTCAGTTAATTTTCAGGGAAAGGTGTGTGAGCAGTCAGAGGTGTGTTGCGCACTATCTATAGAGCTTGTGCAGCGGCTCATTATGACGTCACTTTTGACCGGCGGTCCATCATGCTGGCGGTCAACGACAAAGTGCGCCACGTGCAGATCGCGTAATTGTTGAAGACGCAACACTCCACTTGCGCTGACGACAAACTGCACCACGTGGGTCGCCGACGTCATTTGACGTCGGCATCTCACAGCACCTAAAATCCAAATTTCCCCCCAGACCCCCCGCCAGAAGGCGCCTTTGGCTCCTTGCGCAGTGCCTTCGGCACCAGGCCCACCGCCGCCCCTCTCAGACCAAAACCCGTGGAGAACACTGGTGAACTGAAAAGTATGTTGTACGTATTTGCATGTGACTAAAACTCCTGATACACCATACTATCCAAAACAACAGCTGTTGGCCTCAATGTAGGGCAAGTATTGTGTTTCTGGGTCATCAACTTATGAACTGATCGGCACAGCCACTACAAAGGTGAGTTGAATACTGATGGTGGATTGTGCTTTGTTCAGTGTTGCTGCATGAATTACACGTGATACACAGCGTCCTGAGGACGAGGCAGTGTCCTGTGGACTCAGACTCAGACAGACATCAGCACGGACTGTCACCACCAGACAAACTCCAGACGGACTATACGGACTAATAATTGCAGATTGCATTTTATCTTTGGGAACAAAGTTGACTTCTACTTCTTAAGTGATGTGCTCAGTGTTTTAAATTTTTTGTGCCAAAAAGGATTACAGCAAGGGAGGTAACTTTATCAGGAAACAAAGAGTTTCTACACTACTACAGGGTGTTAGAAAAAGGTAATCCAACTTTAAAGGGTTAGTTTGCCCAGTCTGTCTGTTTACCAGCAAAAAGCATTGCATCATCTGAAAGCAGAAGCTGTGACTGTGTGCTTTTCAATGATAGGGCCTATCATGGTTACAATCCAGCATCACGCATCATAAGCACAAACAAAGTTCTTGAAATTATGGCGCAAGTTTGAAATTGTGCTTGTGGTTTGTTCGCTGTGATGTAAAAAAAATAAATTTGTGTTCAGTGCAATTTTGCACTTGGGTGTTGCAGACCGGTAGCTTACGTGTACTTGGGTAAAGGTAGTCTATAAAACAAAAGACCAAAGGGTAAAGCATGTAAAGTAGGCCTACTTTCCAGGACTTAGATCTAGCAAAAGTGGGTGCATGTCGCAGATGATTATAATATCAGTGGCGCTGAATCGGTTAATGTCGTCCTGGGTACACCTCATTATTACCCTGGGTATTCTGGGTAATCCTTTTTGTTACCCAGGACGATCCTGGGTATAAATAAGGTACCTTAACATTACCCAGTTTGAAATCCGTGCCATTTTCCACCTGCGCCCGAGGTTGTGGTACGTAGGCAGGTGGAAAATGGCATGGATTTTAAAACTGGGTAATGTTAAAGTACCTTATTTGTACCCAGGACGATCCTGGGTAACAAAAAGGATTACCCTGGGTATTAATGAGGTGTACCCAGGACGACATTAACCGATTCAGCATCAGTGGCCATCAGTTTGCACAACTATTATCACCAGATCACTGTGTCCACTATATGTCAACCTGCAGAGATGTACATTCCAGCTATAGACCGATTTGACATCTCACACGATCACAGCACCCCTGACAGAATTTCGCTTGGCCACTTCCGTTTTCAACCTCACTACCAGGAGTACGGGCAAAAATTTCCTGGGTCAAGGTTGAAAAACACGTGTTGGTTCCCGATACCGCAGCCAGGGATCCATCCCCTGGTGGCGGCATTGGGAACCAAGGCGCACAATTCAACCTCGATCCAGGAAATTTTGCCCGTACTCCTGGTAGTGAGGTTGAAAACGGAAGTGGCCGTCTGAAATTCTACTAGGGGCGCTGGCCACTATTTGTCAGCCTGCAGAGATGTACATTTCAGCTATTTTGTGTTGTAAGGCTGTTTAACCCTTTCCTCGTTTGTGACATGCACCTACTTTTGCTGGATTGGGTCACATATGAGTGTTATAAAGTTAAACATTTGGGTTTAATATAAAGTTCAAACATTTGGCCGGGGTTTAGTCTGATATCAACAATCCGATAGTCTGATATCAACAGCGGCAGAAGTGTCATCCAAATTTTCACTTAACCCCGGTCTATCCTGGAACCTTTCAGTAGAACTCATAGCCGCGTTACTGCCAAAAATTACGTGAACTCGGACCGGACCAGTACGGTACAGCAAAAAAAGTGGCAGTAACTTGCCAAGCGTAGCCGGTCTGGACCACAAGTGAACCGTACCGAGACCCGCAGAAGGAGGTGTCTTTGTCCGGACCGAGTACGGTACAAATGAAGTGGACCTGGTCCGGTCCAAGTACGGTTCCCTTCAACTGGACCGAAATGTTTGGCAGTGTTAACACGGCTTATGAGCTGCCCATTCAGTGTTCAACCCTGATAATTCTGCCCAGTACCATATACACCTGGGTGGAGTGAGGCAAGGGAGGCAAAGAGAGTCTCACGCCGCCAGTGGGATTGGAACCGGTCTCTCCTGAAACCTTTCAGTAGAACTCAGATGAACTGCCTATTCAGCGCCCAAACCTGATCATTCTGACCGGTACTCATTTATACACCTGGGTTGAGTAAGGCAAGGTAGGACCGAAATGTTTGGCAGTCTCACGCCGACAGTGGGGTTTGAACTAGGGCATGTAGGGACCTCTTGACCGCTGGTCAGAGAGCCACTAGACCACTGTGACTCCTGTTTATAGCTTTTTATCAATGTTTGAGTTGTAAAGAGTACCAAATATTGACCAACATCTAGACATGAATCTGCTAATCAAGTGCTATAATTGATAACGAAACCCGTGAATGCTNGATCCAGGAAATTTTGCCCGTACTCCTGGTAGTGAGGTTGAAAACGGAAGTGGCCGTCTGAAATTCTACTAGGGGCGCTGGCCACTATTTGTCAGCCTGCAGAGATGTACATTTCAGCTATTTTGTGTTGTAAGGCTGTTTAACCCTTTCCTCGTTTGTGACATGCACCTACTTTTGCTGGATTGGGTCACATATGAGTGTTATAAAGTTAAACATTTGGGTTTAATATAAAGTTCAAACATTTGGCCGGGGTTTAGTCTGATATCAACAATCCGATAGTCTGATATCAACAGCGGCAGAAGTGTCATCCAAATTTTCACTTAACCCCGGTCTATCCTGGAACCTTTCAGTAGAACTCATAGCCGCGTTACTGCCAAAAATTACGTGAACTCGGACCGGACCAGTACGGTACAGCAAAAAAAGTGGCAGTAACTTGCCAAGCGTAGCCGGTCTGGACCACAAGTGAACCGTACCGAGACCCGCAGAAGGAGGTGTCTTTGTCCGGACCGAGTACGGTACAAATGAAGTGGACCTGGTCCGGTCCGAGTACGGTTCCCTTCAACTGGACCGAAATGTTTGGCAGTGTTAACACGGCTTATGAGCTGCCCATTCAGTGTTCAACCCTGATAATTCTGCCCAGTACCATATACACCTGGGTGGAGTGAGGCAAGGGAGGCAAAGAGAGTCTCACGCCGCCAGTGGGATTGGAACCGGTCTCTCCTGAAACCTTTCAGTAGAACTCAGATGAACTGCCTATTCAGCGCCCAAACCTGATCATTCTGACCGGTACTCATTTATACACCTGGGTTGAGTAAGGCAAGGTAGGCAAAGAGACTTGCCCGGAGTCTCACGCCGACAGTGGGGTTTGAACTAGGGCATGTACGGACCTCTTGACCGCTGGTCAGAGAGCCGCTAGACCACTGTGACTCCTGTTTATAGCTTATCAATGTTTGAGTTGTAAAGAGTACCAAATATTGACCAACATCTAGACATGAATCTGCTAATCAAGTCCTCTAATTGATAATGAAACCGGTGAATGCTCAAATTAGGTTAATAGCAGCTGTTTATCAACAGTTAACACCTTGTATGCCGAAGAGGAGAATCTTCGTCAAACACCACCAACCGTTGTATGCCAAAAGTCAAGAATTTTCGTCCAACTCACTTTCTTTCACCAAACGATAGATGGCATTGTTGTGGTTCCTGCATTGTCCTGTGCGCCTAATGGTTCGGTCGAGTCACTATGGGTTGGCACGGTACAAATCGTCGAGTTGACGTCCTCACTACGCATGTGACTGTTATGCTGCGCAGACAGGTGCGTTTTTCTCCGCATTTTCCGCAATTTCCACAAAAAACAGTAAAATTCATGTTCTTCTTATTATGCCCCCGCTCAACGAAGTTGAGATGGGGGCATTATGTTCTCAGTTGGTTTCCGTCGTCCACCGCCGCCGCCGCATCCTATTCCGGACAATAACTCAAGAACGGGTTGTCGGATTGATCTCATATTTCTGTGGTGTAATCGGGTGGATCAGACGAGGTGTCTATCGATTTTGGTTGCGATCTGATATTCAATATGGCCGCCAGGAGGATATCTTGGAGTTTGCATTCCGGACCGTAACTCAAGAACGGGTTGCCTGATTTACCTCATATTTGCGTGATGTAATGGGGTGGATCAGGGGAGGTTCCCTATCGATTTTGGTTGCGACCCGATATTCAATATGGCCGCCAGGAAGACATCTTGGAGTTTGCATTCCGGATCATAACTCAAGAACGGAATGCTCGATTTATCTCATATTTGCATGGTGTAATGGGGTCGATCGGAGGAGGTTCCCTATCCATTTTGGTTGCGACCCGATATTCAATATGGCCGCCAGGAAGACGTCTTGGTTTTAGCATTCCGGAGCATAACTCAAGAACGGAATGCCCGATTGATCTCATATTTGCATGGTGTAATGGGGTCCATCGGGGAGATTCCCTATCGATTTCGATTGCGACCTGATATTCAATATGGCCGCCAGGAAGACATCTTAGTTTTAGCATTCTCAAGACTCAAGAATGGGTTGCCTGATTTATTTCATATTTGTATGGTGTAATGGGCTGGATCGGGGGAGGTTCCCTATCGATTTTAGTTGCGACCCAATATTAAGTATGGCTGCCAGAAAGACATCGTTGTTTTAGCATTCCGGACCGTGACTGAAAAACAGGTGACCCGATATTCAGCGTGATGCACCAGAGCGGGGGCATACTTGCAATCGCCCCGATTGCGTTACATCTAGTTGTTTTTCACCTCCCAACCTTTCATTGAACATAGTGTAAATGGCATGAATGGTATCAATGGAAAGCTTGTCTTCTCATCGTTCATTTGGTACATTGCAAAGGGTGATTCCCCTGTAATCTACCATGTAATGCAGCATGGTGTCAGGATTGGCACACTGGGGGGAAAACCCCAAAATGCCGTTGGCATACAAGTGTTGAAGGGGCATGGTATTCTTTCCCTGTCCCAGCCTGCGTTTAACATACCCACATTAAAGAGACCCTCTAGGTTGCCTACAGGCCTAGTATTGATGTGCTCATTACACCGATCGGTTGGCACCGTGTGAAAGAATCGGTCAAATCCGATTCTCCACTTTGCCACCAGGGGGCCAAAAGCCAAAACACAAAAACTGTGATTACGCCTTTAATACTGAACGGAATTTCACAAAATTTTATGGTAGGCTCATCTAGCAAGGGTACATAATATACTATGCGGGTTTTCAATTTAATTCATTTTTCAGCCCTGGAGGGGGCGCTTTGTAAAAACCACATAAGTTCGCTTCCGCACTGTAACTTCTGAACGATTGAAAATTTTGGGTTAATATTTGGTGGGGGGATGTACCATGGGCCAACGGTGTGTCGCGTGAAAGAATCGGCAAAATCTGATTACCCACTTTGTCACCAGGGGGCGAAAAGCCGAAACACAAAAACTGTGATTTTGCCTTTAATACCGAACGGAATTTCATCACATTTTTATGGTACATGTAGGCTCAGCTAGCAAGGGTACATAATATGTCATAGGATTTTAACGTTTAATTGATTTTTCAGCCCTGTAGGGGGCACTTTGTAAAATCCACAAAAGTTCCCATTCCGCTCTGTAACTTCGGAACAACTGAACATTTTGGGTTCATATTTGGTGGAGGGATGTATCATGGGCCAACGGTGTGTCACGTCAAAGAATCGACCAAATCTGATTCTCCACTTTGCCACCAGTGGCTCAAAAGCTGAATCACATAAACTGTGATTGTGCCTTTAATACTGAACGGAATCTTCAAAATACATGTACTCGGGACTTGCACCCGGGACGTCGGGGGACGTTCAATGCTGTGCTTGTTCATATAGTCACCAGTAAATACTTCAAAAACTGGAGTAAAAGTTATTACTTATTTTTATTAATATCACCCAATGTATCATGACTTAATTGTTACATTCAATGTTTGTAAACGTGGATGTTTACATTATGTTATTTTGCACTTTTGGGACATGCCAACCCACCAAATTGAATACTTTCGGCATCAAAAGAATTTCTAGTGGGGCATGCCACCAAGAAATTTACTCATAAGACAAAGAAAAACTGGACACAAACAAACAAAACGTAAATAAACAATGATTTTTTTCGTGGCCCGGGAAAATACCTATGATGCCACACTGTGTTCAAATTAGAAAGTGCTGTTGTCGTCCGAGGTTAGTTCAGGGTAGAATGTATGCTCTATGCTCTATGCTCTATCTGAATACATTAGAGCTCGGCCTGAAGGTTTTTCACCCCGAGGCCCATCAGGGTCTTCGGGGTATTGTCATCACGCTGGCGTCTGGCGTCGTCCGTCGTCGGCGTCATGCAAAAACGACGTGAACGCTCTAACTTGAGAATGCTTCGGAATTTTCATCTCAAATTTTGTATGGCGATACCTCATGACATGGCGCTTCTCGCTATTGAAAATCGGCCGGATCTGATTCCTACTTTGGCCACCAGGGGGCACATAGTGAAAACACAAAATTTGCGATTACTCCTAAACTGGTCATCGAAACTTCATGAAATTTTTATGGTGGGTGTATCCAGTCAGGGTACACAACATATCAGAAGGGTTTTTGATTCGACCTACATTTCAAGGTCACAGAGGTCAAAAGCTGAAATCTGATTGGTCAACGACGTGAATGCTCTAACTTGAGAATGCTTTGGAATTTTCGTCTCACATTTTGTATGTTGATACCTCATGACATGACGCTTCTCGCTATTGAAAAGCGACCGGATCTGATTCCTACTTTGGCCACCAGAGGGCACATAGTGAAAAGACAAATTTGTGATTACTCCTAAACTAGTCATCGAAACTTCATGAAATTTTTATGCTGGGTGTATCCAGTCAGGGTACACAACATATCAGACGGGTTTTTGATTAGACTTACATTTGAAGGTCACAGAGGCCAAAAGCTGAAATCTGATTGGTCAATGACGTGAACGCTCTAACTTGAGAATGCTTCACGCTGAGGGGTTACGCCCGCAACAGGGTGGCTATTTTCAGTATCTGCTGAAAACTAGGCCTGATTCTTTGAATTGCGTATCAGGCAAGCATTTTGGGGACCTTCAAGAGGCTATGAGACATCTACCTGCATTCTCCTAACACTTTGAAAATACCGTAAAATGTAATTCCTCTCTTACAGTATGTTGCAGAATTGACCTACCTTTATCTGTGTACCTTCCACGTACGTCACGCGGAAGGTACGCTTCATTTCATTGCGTATGTACGGGTGCGTCACGCGTCTCTTCTGCGTGATGTCCGTGCACCACGGGCGAATGACGTTACGTCTTCACTACGTGCCTTCCACGGCAGCGTGCGACATCCACGGAAGTTATGAGGACGGCATGTGGTATGCAGATGGTGCGCGGCGCGGAAGGGAGGTCAATTGTGCAACGTACTGTACCTATTTTTGGTAAAATTCAATACAGATGGGCTTTAAACAACTGGCCTGGATTTTCAGTGCCAAGACTTGTAATTAATACTTCCTGGTTTATTTTTTCTTTTCAGGTTTTAAATTACAACGTTACGGATTCAACCGACGTTGACAACCGTTCAGTAAACCGTCCACCGGAAGAGGTGGTGGTCGATGATGATAAGATGAATACGCGGAAGATGATTGCTGAGGCGGCGCAGAAATGTTTTGAGGAGGTTTTATCAAAACCGTACCCGACAGATGGTAAGTCTTCGATGATGCGTTGCTTGAGACTCTTTCGACGCGTGACAATCCCTGTGACCAACCTTGTGTTCAGTGCCGACCCCATTGTACAATTTTGTCGGTGTCCTATTACCAGACTATGAATGCACTCACGATAATTATGCCCCCCGCTGAACGAAGTTGAGATGGGGGCATTATGTTCTTAGTTGGTTTCCATGCCCGCCGCGTCCACCGCCGCCACACTATATTCTGAACTATAACTCAAGAACCCGATTTATCTCATATTTGTATGGTGTAATGGGGTGGATCGGGTGGTTCCCTATTGATTTTGGTTGCGACCCGATATTCAATATGACCGCCAGGAAGACATCTTAGTTTTAGCATTCCGGATCATAACTCAAGAACGGGTTGCCCGATTTATCCATATTTGTGTGGGGTAATGGGGTGGATCGGGGGAGGTGTTCCCTGTTGATTTTGATTTAGGAAGACATCTTGGTTTTAACATTCTGGACTGTAACTCAAGAATGGGTTGTGCTATTTATCTCATATTTGTGTGGTGTAATGGGGTGGATCAGGGATGTTCTCTATCAATAGACTCTATCACTCCAAAAGAGCGCAGCACCTTACGGGTGTCAGCGTCATGACGTCCCGCACGTCATTCTGAACGCCAGGACGCGACTCAAAAAAAAATCCGGTTGTTTCAGCGATCATGACGTCGTGACACAATCTGATTTTTTTTCGTCTCGCCTCAAGACATCATGAATGACGTGCGGGACATCATGACGCTGACACCCGTAAGGTGCTGCGCTCTTTTGGAGTGATATCGTCTATTTTGGTTGCGACTTGTTATTCAGTATGGCCGCTAGGAAGACATCTTGGTTTTAGCATTCCGGACCGTAACTCAAGAACGGGTCACCCGATTTATCTCATATTTGTATGGTGTAATGGGGTCGATCAGGGGAGTTTCCCAATCAATTTTGGTTGCGACTTGTTATTCAATATGGCCACTAGGAAGACATCTTGGTTTTAGCATCTTAGATTTTCCATTCCGAACAAGAGTATGTATATTCCAGCTAGCTAGAGTGTCTTCATGAACAAGGTCCCTGTTCATAATGGGCTTTATCAATTTCGGCCTCAATCTCGTATTTATACCTACCAGTATATACCTGCGTTATTTCCATTTATTTCTGGCATGAAAATAACCCGTTTGTTTTGGTCACCCGACAGTAAAACTTTCATCATAGCTGATGAAATTTTCTTTTAATCCCATTACTTTTTAGCTCACTGGGGTGAGCTATTACGATGGTGCAGCGTCCATCGTCCGTCGTCGTTGTCCGTCGTTGTCCGTTAGCAGGGCACGTTTCGTAACCGCTGGAGCTATTGATCTGAAACTTGGTACATATATACCCCTAGGTCAGGTGACCCACGACGCCAAGTTTCGGTCCCATTCGACTCTCAATTTGGCCACCAGGTGGCGGGAACCAAAAACACAAAAAGTGCAGTAACTCCTGAACTTAATGACTAGATCATCTCCAAATTTTTATCATAGGTGTAGCTAATAAGGATACCGGTACATAACATATGTAACGGGTTTTTGATTTGACCTACTTTTCAAGGTCACAGAGGTCAAAGTTCGACAAAAGTGACGAACCTGCCACAGTTTGTCATTATTTCATCGAGCAACTTCATATCTTGCATAATCATGCATTGGAGGGGTACCTTAAAAAATACCAAGTTTCGGCCCGATTGGACATCCAGTATGGCCGCCAGGTGGCGTAACCTGAAAATCAAGTAAGTGCTATTACTCAGGAACGGCTTGACGCAGAGTGCTCAAATTTGATATTTACCTCCATCTAGATGACCTTTAGATGCATGTCAAATTTCGGCCTGATTTGACTTAAAACATGGCCACCAGGTGGCGTACCCCAAAAATCATCAAAGTGCTGTAACTCAGGAACGCCTTAACCCAAAGCGCTCCAATGTGCTATGTGGCCCCCTGCAGATGACCTTTATGTCCATGTGAAGTTTCGGCCCGTTCGGACATCCAATATGGCCACCAGGTGGCGTAACCCGAAAATCATCAAAGTGCTGTAACTCGGGAACGACTTGACCCAAAGCGCTCCAATGTGCTATATTGTGGCCCCCTGCAGATGACCTTTTTGTGCATGTGAAGTTCCAGCCCGATCGGACATCCAATATGGCCACCAGGTGGCATAACCCCAAAATCATCGAAGTCCTACCTGGGAATGACTTGACCCAGATTGCTCATAACTGATATGTACCTCCCTCTGTCATTAGACTATTATGTCCAACCCAGTGAGCACATGGTCCATGGACCATTTCATTTCTTAAAATAAGAGATACGATGGTGATAATACAGTACAGGTCACAATTGACATCCCTAAAATCCCGTAACTTACGCAACAACTCACGAGCTATGTTACGCGTAACTTACGAGGTGAGTTACGTGAATTTCGCTAGCTACGCAGTGATTTACGAGGCGAGTTACACGGTGAGTTACGCGAAATCAAAGCCGTGAGTTACGCGTTCTTATGAGTAACTTACGCGAAGCCGTAGGGATGTCAATTGTGACCTGTACTGTAGCAACGTTTTTGTGTCATTATTTCTGCAGAAAAATGTACAGGTCATTTTCTCATGACGCAACGTCAACACCTAAAATGACATCAATGACGTCGCTAAGGTCACATCGCTCGCAGTGCCACCTGTCAGGATAAACAAATTTTCGCCATCCTCATTGGTTGAACTCTTGAAAATCACACGCCAAGGAGACGTGCGACCTGACGCCGATGACAGGTCGCGCTGTGGTGCCATGAAGTCAACAAAAGAACCACAGAATTTCAGGCACATTTCCCATGTATATTTTCAGGGCGGCTGTATTGTAACCGGACGTTCGATGGCTGGGGATGTTGGGATGACACACCAGCGGGAACAGTGGCACTCACGGATTGTCCAAGTTTCATGGACGGATTTGATCCGAGATGTAAGCATTATGTCGGTCAAACAGTTTATGAAAAGTGACCTGCTCTAGCAAAAGTAGGCGCTTGTCACAACCGAGGAAAGGTTAACGGCTTTGCAACAGAATAGCTGAAATGTACGTCTCTGCATTTTGACAACAGTGGAGGAGCCACGGTGGTATAGTGGTTCAGGCCTCTGACTAGCGGTCAGAGGGTCCCGGGTTCGAATCCCACTGGGCGTGAGACTATTTGGGCAAGTCTCTTTGCCTCACTGGCCTCTCTCCACCCAGGTGTATAAATGGGTACCTACTGGTCGGAAATGCTTGGATTGTAGCGCTGAATGAGCAGCTCATCTGAGTTCTACTGAAAGGTGGCATAACCCAAAAATCATCAAAGTGCTATAAAGTCCTGTAACTCGGGAATGACTTGACCCAGATTGCTCATGACTGATATGTACCTTCATCTGTCACAACACTATTATGTCCAACCTGGTGAGCACATGGTCCATGGACCATTTTATTCCATGCCTACCATCCCTACATGGGATGAAGCCCATGTCAAGTGCCCACTTCCTCTTTTTGGGGGAGGAGGTCAGGGAAAAGATGAAGTCACTTCGTCTTTTTTGGCATCAATGTAATTTTGAGATGGCCCCTAAAGGCCCGTTTACACATGCAACTTTTCATATGCAACTTCATGCAACTTGTTGCATAAAGGGCGGTTTACACTAGGTTGCACCAAGTTGCAAGTTGCAGCAACTTGCAACATGTTGCAAACTACTGGGACGGTTTACACATAGAAAAACCGATGCAACATCCAGCGTGATCGAGTTGCAACAAGTTGCAGACCCGTTTACACATGCAACTTTTATGAAACTTTTTGGTCTCATCAGGTTTATGCAACAAGTTGCATGAAGTTGCATATGAAAAGTTGCATGTGTAAACGGGCCTTTAACCTGATGAGACCAAAAAGTTTCATAAAAGTTGCATGTGTAAACGGGCATGCAACTTGTTGCAACTCGATCACGCTGGATGTTGCATCGATATTTCTATGTGTAAACCGTCCCAGGTAGTTTGCAACAAGTTGCAAGTTGCTGCAACTTGCAACTTGGTGCAACCTACATGTGGTGTAAACGGGCCTTAACATTGCTGTTTTTTCTACAGTAAAAGCCAATAAGATCTGTACCAATAATGGTACATGGTGGGTGCATCCGACGACGAAGAAGACATGGTCCAACTACACCACTTGTGTTGATAGGACAGGAATGCAGGTACGCAGTGGAGTTATACAGGGACTTAGTCGTGGCAGTCAAAAATGGGGCAATTCCACGGCCACGGTCACGGACGTGACATGTTTTCACTTATTTCAGTGCTGTTTGGAACCACAGAAAGATGTAATACCCAGCATCATGTCAGGCTTGTGTACTTCTATGCCCCTGGTGAGACTTAAAGCGAATGGCTCGCGGGGTTTGTTTTGATTTTTGGTGGTACCTCCCATAGAGAGTGAACCTAGTCTCCAGGCAAAGCCGTGCTCCAGTCATAGGCAAAACATGTGCAAATATGCGAATGTGCACCTGGGGATGACGTTCCATTAAAAAAATTGTTAAAATGGGTTATAGACATTTTAAAATTCAGTCAGTCAAAATGTACATTTTGTACTATTCACATTGATTTCGAAGCGGCAGATTTTGCAGAATACGCCTCCGAAGTTTGGCTGTCTAATGCATTTCGCATTAAACTAAAATCCTTCTTTCGCCTTTTTCTCAAAACGGCGCTTGATTTGAGGACATGTCAACAACCAACTGTCAACAAACCCCGCGAGCCATTTGCTTTAAGTTCATTGTGATTCATAATTAGTGCGCTGTTTGCTAATTAGTTGCGTCACGGACGTGACCTGTGCTATGTACATGTTCTAAACTCACTGATAGCTCTCCAAGGGCCTGTGCCATAGCGTAGTGTCATCGTTGATTAACAGACGGCGCTGTGCACTAATCAAAACAAAAACAATTAGTGCCCGCCGGGGGTAATATCTTTCGGATGTCTCCCTTTAAGCGTCAAAGCGAGTTATAATCCAAGTGCAGCATTTGTTTTTGTTCTTCCAGAATGACAAGGCCGTGTTGACTGTTTTCATCGCTGGATATTCGGCCTCTATGATTGCGATGGTCATATCGCTTGTTATTTTCTTCTCATTCAAGTAAGTAACACGGTCCCTGATCGAGTTTACTTGAACACTTTACTGCCATTAAAGCCTGACTGTATTGAATTCAGAAAGTGCTTACGTCCTCCGACGATAGTGTAGTGTAAAATGTACTGATGCTCTATCTGAATACATTAGCTCTGCCTGCAGTGTTTTCAATGTGTGCTGAAAACTAGGTCTTGATTCTTTGAAGTACCATATTTTTCGGCCTATAAGGCGCGGCTTTTTTTCATGAAGAAGGGTCTAAAATTGGGGGTGCGCCTTATAGGGTGGTGCGCCTTATCTGCAGATAGAGTCCGAAAATTTGATCAGAAGTGTCACAACAAGCTAACAACACGACATTGTAAATGTCGTATGGTTCCCGATGTACAGGTGCTTCTACCGGTACATGAATGGTACATTGACAGAGATCAAGGCACATTGATAGAGGTCAGATAAAAAGGTACCGTAGAAAAGGTACCGGTAAAAAGGTACTAGGTAATAAAGGTACTAGGTGAAAAAGGTACAGGTAAAAAAGGTACCGGTCCCTGGGTAAAAGAAGGTACTAGGTAATAAAGGTACAAGGTAAAAAGGTACAGAAAAAAGGAATTACCCTAACTGTACCACAGACAGAAATATTTCAAATTAGAAAGTTTGACCTTGACNATTTGAAATGTGACAAATTAAAGAAAAACACTACTGAAGTGAAAATAGTGATATTTGAAAAAGGTTAGTCTGCAAACTTGAGGGGGGGATATCCCCTCCTTGAAATTTTTGAGGAGGGGATTCATCCCCCCCTCTGGCGGAAACACTGCCAGGGTCAATATATGAAAGACACAGGAAAAATAACCATGTCACCATCACTTCCTGTCGAAAGCGGGGAGATATGCGATGGGCTTCCCATCGACATTGCTCTAGTTTCTGTTGCTCTAGGTGTTAAAGGAGCCGAGTTATGGAATCAGATAAAAGCGTGACGGAAAAAATATCAAGTCTGATATGTTGATTACATCATGATGGAGGCATCTGATGTTGAAAATGATTGGCTCATTGGATTGCCCAGGTTGACAAACCTAGGGGTAGGATGTGTTACCAGAGCTGTAGCTGTTGAAGGAGATAAGGTGTGAAGGCGTGACAGACCGGACACACAGACAGACAGACAGAAAGACAGACAGACAGATACACACACAGACACCATGACCAAAAACAATATGGTTCCCGATCTTGATGATCGGGAACCATAATTAGCTTGTCACAACAAGCTAATTAATCATACAACCAGGTCAGTTTGATGCATAACATTGCTGTGGTTCACCTGATGACTGCGTCTTATAGGGAGGTGCGTCTTATAGGGCAGTGCGTCTTATGTATGGATTTCGTCAAGGGTTTAGGGTGAAATTGGGGGGTGCGCCTTATAGTCAGGTGCGCCCTATAGTCGCGAAAATACGGTACGTATCAGGCAAGTATTTTGGGACCTTCACGAGGCTGTGAGACATTTACCTGTACTCTCCTAAAACTTTGAAACTATCGTAAAATTCAATACAGTGAGGCTTTAAAGGCCGCCTGTTAGCGGTCCTAGAACGTCACAATATTTGAGGCCACAGACATAAGCCATGGGCTCCATGTCATTGTGGCGTGCACTTCTTCTCTGTGACATCAAATTCCATTGTCTGCGTATCAAAGTTAGTCTTTGGCTAGCACAAGAGAAGGAATTTTCATTTGACCTACCGGTACTTTTCAAGGTCACAGAGGTCGAAGTTCATAATTAGCTCACTGGTGAGCTTTTATCGTCCTGCGGCGTCCATCGTCGTCGTCGGCCGTCGTTGTCCGTTAGCAGGGCACGTTTTGTAACCGCTGGAGCTATTGATCTGAAACTTGGTACATATATACCCCTAGGTCAGATGACCTATGACACCAAGTTTCGGTCCGATTCGATTCTTGGCTTGGCCTCCAGGTGGCCAAAACCAAAAACACAAAAAGTGCAATAACTCCTGAACTACTGACTGGATCGTCTCCAAATTGTTATCATAGGTGTATCTAATTATGATACATAACATATATAACGGGTTTTTGATTTGACCTACTTTTCAAGGTCACAGTGGTCAAAGTTCGACAAAAGTGACGAACCTGCCACAGATCTTCATTATTTCACCGAGCATCTTCATATCTTGCATAAACATGTATTAGAGGGGTACCTTCAAAACTACCAAGTTTCGGCCCGATCAGACATCCAGTATGGCCGCCAGGTGGCGTAACCTGAAAATCGACCAAGTGCTGTAACTCAGGAATGGCTTGACCCAGAGTTCTCGAACTTGATATTTACCTCCCTCTAGGTGACCTTTACAAGTACGTCAAATTTCGGCCTGATTAAACTTCCAATATGGCCGCCAGGTGGCGTAATCTGAAAATCATCAAATGTGCTATAACTCAGGAATGACTTGACCCAGAGCGCTCAAATGTGCTATGTGGCTCCCTCTAGATGACCTTTATGTGCATGTGAAGTTTTGGCCCGATCGGACATCCAATATGGCCGCCAGGTGGGATAACCCAACAGTCATTGAAGTCCTGCAACTTGGGAATGACTTGACCCAAATTGCTCATAACTGACATGTACCTCTCTCTGTCATTACACTGTATGTCCAAACGAGTGAGCACATGGTCCATGGACCATTTCATTTTGCCTTTTGGTGGCACATTTCGCAACCGCCTGGGCTATTGACCTGAAACTTGTTACATACAGTGGCACCTCTCTATTAAGGACACCTTCGGGACTGACAAATGCTGTCCTTAATTGAGAGGTGTCCTGATTATAGAGGTTGAAATGAATAGAAATGACCAGTTTGGGACTGAACATTGGTCTCCTGATTAGAGAGGTGTCCTCCTGGCAGAGGTGTCCGTTAAGGGAGGTTCCACTCTATATACATGTACCCCTAGGTCATATATTACCTTTTAACGACACCAAGTTTCGGTCCGATTCGATTCTTGGGGTGGCCAAAACACAAACACAAAAAGTGCAATAACTCCTGAACTATTGACTGGCCATGGATCATCTCCAAATTTTTAGCCCGCTTGGCCGCAAGGCCCAGCAGGGCTTAAGCTGTGGTTGGGGTCATTGAGTGGTGGTCTGTCGTGCGTTGGTCCGTACGGCGGTCCGTACGGCGCTACGTCCGTAAACTTTTGGCTTGTTAGCACTCTAGCACCTTTATTTTTCGACGAATCTTTTTGGTCTTTGGTGGGTGTGTATATGGGTCAAAGGTCTAGGTCGAGTTCGATTTTGAGTACGGTTGGATTCCTAGTTTGGCCTCCAGGGGGCGTTTCGTGAAAAACTTCAAAGGGATATATTTTGATAATTGAGTGAGTTGTTGTGTTGAAACTTTGTACACATGTACCTCTATGTTATAGCAACTTACAGACAGCATTTTGGTGAAATCTGATTCTTGACATTGCCACTAGGGGGCCAAAATGAAAATCACCAAAAGTGCTATTTCTCCCTAATTCGGTGACGGATCTTCATCTAATTTTGATTATGGGTATATCTGGTGAGGATACATAACATAGTACCCCAGTTTTTAATTTGACCTACTTTTCAAGGTCAGAGAGGTAAAAGTTCTACAAAAGTAACGAACCTGCCGCAGTTCGTCATTATTGCACCAAGCAGCTTCATATCTTGCATAAATGTGTATTAGAGGGGTACCTTCAAAAATACCAAGTTTCGGCCTGATTGGACATCCAATATGGCCGCCAGGTGGCGTAACCTGAAAATCATCTAAGTGCTATAACTTGGGAACGGCTTGACCCAGAGTGCTCAAACTTGATATTTAGCTCCCTCTGGATGACCTTTAAGTGCATGTCAAATTTTGGCCTGGTTTGATTTCCAATATGGCCGCCAGGTGGCATAACATGAAAATCATCAAAGTGCTATAACTCGGGAATGACTTGACTCAGAGTGCTCAAATGTGCTATGTGACTCGAGATGACCTTCATGTGCATGTAAAGTTTTGGCCTGATCGGACATCCAGTATGGTCGCCATGGCATGTTTGTACTTAAGATATGGTTTAAGTGGGATTGCTGATGATATCTGCCAGTACCACTGTGCTGTCAAGCCAAGCGGGCACAGTGCCATTGGCACTATTTTTATCATAGGTGTATCTAATGAGGATACATGACACATGTAATGGGTTTGTGATTTGACCTACTTTTCAAGGTCATATAGGTCAAAGTTTGAAATTTTGCCATTTGGTGGCATATTTCATAAACTGCTAGGGCTATTGACCTGAAACTTGGTACATATACAGCCCTATGTCAGTTGACCTATGACACCAAGTTTTGGTCTAATTTGATTCTTACGTCCCTCCGACGATATCTTGAGAATGATCTCGTGCCTAGGTCTCTAAATCAGAACCTGGGTACAGTTTATAACAAGAAAGTGGACCCAGGGTACAATTTCACTTGACGACATTGAACCTGGGTACACTTTATGTGTACCCAGGACGACAATAACCCCTTCAGCGCCAGTGACGAACCTCTATAGAGGTATCCCACTGACGTCATCAAATCATGTGACTGGACGTCAAAATGATGCAAACTGGCGTCAATAGGGTGCTACACATGGTTTACATCATGCCTGATGTGACGCGACAGCACACGAAATAACGTCATTGCGTCATCATGACGTTCCTTCAAAAACACGTGGTCAATTTGACGTCCAGTGTGGACTTTATGACGTCACGTGGGAGTTCATAAGCTGACGGATAAGCTTGTGGAGGAAGGGCTACTGCCGCTGCAGCAGAGGGCCTTACGGAAGGGAGGTCGCGGGACACTTTTATATGACGTGTATTATGTTGTTGTTTTTCAGACAGCTAAACTGTGATAGGATAACGCTACACAAAAGTCTTTTTGTGTCCTATGTGCTGAATGGATTGTTATGGATCCTGTTCTACACACTGGTCGCTTCCGACCCGGTTGTCTTGGGGAAAAACCCGGTAAGTCGACGCTCGTTGCTTCAGATACGTCCTGCAGCGTCATTCTCGTGGGTATTTGTAAAATAAGAAATGAAATGAAAGCAGAAACAAAGAAACGAAACCAGAAATGAAGCATATAAAACCTGGAACAGCCCGGTAATTCGAATGGCGATGACCGACTTTGTTGCCCGGCGCTGGGGTTTATCTTTAGGCCACTCCTAAAGATAATATTCTACAAATAGTACTACAAAAAGTAGTACTATTAAAATCGGTATTTCCCCTTTAACACGGATAATTCGGTTTGGATATTTTTCTTAATCCTCTTTTTGTTCAATATGAATTGATATTGTGTTTGTTTAAAAATCTGATGAGTTTTTGGAAATGTATGTCTTAGATTCCTCTGCAGGGGCGATTCACTGCTATGGGCTCTGGCAGCCAGCTCACTGCTTCTCTCCGCTGATCAGTGACCCCTCTTGGGTTTGGACCCCCTAACCCTGATATTATCATGGTCAACCCACAACGAAAATTATATGGTTTGAAAACCTAGCTGAGGTCCTTGTAACCCCCAAATATTACAATCATCGGAGCTTCTGGATGCGCGTAACAGGGTACTATATGTGACCCTCCGGTACAAAACCAGGGTAAAGTCGCACAGAAAATGGGCCTAAACGCACTGACATGACACCAGGAGATAAAGATAGAAAAAGAATTGCTCAGACTTCACAACAGACAGACAGACAATACTGAAACGGACAAATGCATTGGTCCCAACTTGCTAACCTCAGAGAAACTGATGATTGGTTTTGTGGTGGATTGTCAGTTTCGGTGTTGTCTGTCTATTGTGAGGTCTGAGTACGGTTCGGCAAAAAAAGTGGCAGTGTAAACCCGCCAAGCGTACCCGGTCCGGACCAGAAGTGAACCGTACCGAGACCTGCAGAAGGAGGTGGTCTCAGTCCGGGCCGAGTACGGTACCCCGACCAAATGTGCAGTGTAGACGTGACGCACGGTGAACTGAACTGAGTCCACTTCCCTGAGACGGTATTGAGCATGCGCGCAGTTCGTTCTTGCGTCACTCGCGTTCACTCGAGTGAAAACTCGGCATGCATTCCGCGCGAGTTTCTTACCTCCACTGAATGGAGAGCAACATTTCAGGTACGATGCACGGTGCAGTCTAAATGGTACAAATGAAGTGGACATGGTCCGGTCCGAGTACGGTTCACTTCAACTGGACCAAAATGTTTGGCAGTGTAAACGCGGCTTATCTTTATCTCCTTGTGTCATGCCAGTACGTTTAGGCTCATGTTCTGTGTGACTTTACACTGGTTTTGTGGCGGAGGGTTACATATTGTCATCTCTTTAAAGGAAAATGAAGAACTTCTATACAATCCAATGATTCCTTTCAGTTCTGGTGCCGATTGATGCACTTCTTCACATCCTATTTCACCGTCTGTAACTTTTTCTGGATGTTTAACGAGGGTCTTTACCTGCACACGATCATCGTGATAGCGTTCACATCGGGAAAGAAGTTACTCATCGGATGTCATTTCATTGGCTGGGTGTTGCCAATCATCCCGGTCACCATTTATACCCTCCTCAGAGCAACAACATCCGATGAGCATCAAAAGCTAAGGTGAGTCTCAGTTCTATTTAGAGAATCGTCCCATTAACACGTTGACCAGGGTGTTCAAAAGTTTTTAGAGTAGGAGGCTGTATTGGATGAAGTAGGAGGCTGTGGAATTTGCCACGGACGCGGACAACCACGTGCGAAGCGCGTGGCCGGCGAGCGAAGTGCATGGCCGGCGAGCGAAGCGAGCCGTGGGGGAGCCCACGGGAGTATTAAGAGATTTTAAAATTCATAATGCCCTAGATGCGATTTCCTGGCATTTGTGAACGTTTCTGGCCGCCATTTTGTTCAGCCTACCTCAGTCACCCATGTCCGGTAGTACATGTACAACCTCGATTCCAGTCACAGATACGTCGCTCAATACACAATGTATACCAGTACCCGACTTCCTAGGAGCGAGGATACAGAAGGCCCAGCACGCAACAGACATTATGAACCGAGGTATAGGGCGATTCTGCACATTGCGCTGTACACGCGGTACTTTCGTGCCAAAACTTCACTCCACAGCGCGGGAATTGCAAATTGAGATTTAAAAAAAACTCAAGGAAAAGTAGGCGGCGGTTGACCTGTTACTAGGCGGCAATTTACCGCCGTGTGCCGGCTACTTTTGAACACCCTGGTTGACTGCCGGCGATGATTATACTCGTAGTCGCTGATGTCCTCCCCGTTGCCAGCTACGAGTATACTCGTAGTAGGGCTAAAGACTTTTTATGCCCCCGACTTCCGAAAAAGTCGGGGGCATTCTGTCGTGGCGTGTGCATCGGTGTCAGTGTCAGTTAACATTTGGTTTCCGTCAATTAGCTTGAGAACGCTTTGACCGATCAACCTGAAATTTTTTGTGAGGGTTTGTGACGGTTCCTTTCGATGACCAGCTCGCCGCCCATCCATTCTTTTATGTGTGGCAACAGTCTCAATACCTAATTATGCCCCCGCTCAACGAAGTTGAGATGGGGGCATTATGTTCTCAGTTGGTTTCCGCGTCCGCCGCCGTGTCCGCCGCCGCCGCCGCCGCCGCCGCATCCTATTCCGGACTATAACTCAAGAACGGGTTGTCGGATTGATCTCATATTTCTGTGGTGTAACCGGGTGGATCAGAGGAGGTGCCCTATCGATTTTGGTTGCGATCCGATATTCAATATGGCCGCCAGGAGGATATCTTGGAGTTTGCATTCCGGACCGTAACTCAAGAACGGGTTGCCCGATTTATCTCATATTTGCGTGATGTAATGGGGTGGATCAGGGGAGGTTCCCTATCGATTTTGGTTGCGACCCGATATTCAATATGGCCGCCAGGAAGACATCTTGGTTTTAGCATTCCGGACCATAACTCAAGAACGGAATGCCCGATTGATCTCATATTTGCATGGTTTAATGGGGTCGATCGGGGGAGGTTCCCTATCGATTTTTGTTGCGAC
>NMRB01003476.1:10663-22279 GCA_002633025.1 Notospermus geniculatus | reverse complement strand
ATGTGAAGTTGCAGCCCGATCGGACATCTAATATGGCCGCCAGGTGGCATAACCCAAAAATCATCAAAGTCTTTTCTGGGAATGACTTGACCCAGATTGCTCATAACTGATATGTACCTCCCTCTGTCATTAGACTATTATGTCCAACCCAGTGAGCACATGGTCCATGGACCATTTCATTTAAGGAAGAATGACTGCAGGGATTGCTTTCGTTTTGACGTGGTAGATTCCTATTGAGCATAGGAAGGTTCCTTTCGAAAATCGGACTCGTACCGCATCCAATATGGCCGCCATGGCTGCCGTCTTGATTTCGGTTTCCGCTCATTTAAGGGAGAAGGACTGCAGGGATTGCTTTCGTTTTAACGTGGTAGATTCCTATTGACCATAGGAAGGTTCCTTTCCAAAATTGGACTCGTACCACATCCAATATGGCCGCCGTCTTGATTTCGCTTTCCGCTCATTTAAGGGAGAACGACTGCAGGGATTGCTTTCGTTTTAACGTGGTGGATTTCTATTGACCATACATAGGAAGGTTGCTTTCGAAAATCGGACTCGTACCACATCCAATATGGCCGCCATGGCTGCCGTCTTGATTTCGGTTTCCGCTCATTTAAGGCAAAACGACTGTAGGGATTGCTTTCATTAGCTCACCTGTGGTGAGCTCTTATGGTGTACCATTTTCTGTCATTGATCTCCACACTCAGACAACGTTCTTTAAGTGAAGGTCTTCTCTATAGCCATACAATTACCAACAACCAAAATCAAAATTGCCACACTGCAGGTACAAAAACCATATTTCAGAGGTCCAGCTGGACCAAAAATAAGTGCAGCCAAAACAGTGTCTCAGTCAACTGCTGATGGAGTACAACACTCCAAATGACAGATATTCTTGGTCAAAAATAGGAAAAATAGTAGCCTGGCAGTGGCTGTATAAAAGGAGCCAACAGAATTTTATTTTACCCATTGGCGAAATTGGAGCCCTATATTTTTGCAAGGAACCTTTGTGTTACTATCCCTGCACTCATTCGCCCTTAAATGACCTTTTCCCAAAAAATCTCCTGCCCATTTTATTATCACATGCCCTCAATAACAAGTTTTCACCTTAGCCACGAGGACCGTTACGGCGCCACAGCGGGGGTATAATTAGTGATTGCTCGCAATCACTGTATGTCTAGTTTGTGTAGCAATGTCGTATCAAAGTTCATGAAGCTGAATTATTTGTGACACAGTCTAGGAAAACCCGTCGGATGTCGCTGAATGATCAACAAGGTCTGCATGGGTGCTTACTTGTACGTTTCCACCGTACACTGTACGGAAACCATTGCCAATTGTACGTTGTACGTTTGAAGGTCCCCCTCATACGTTTTGGAGATGTCGGTTTTACACAGAAACATCATGAAATACTAATAGTTCTACGTTTGGAAGTAGGATTTGTAAGGAATAAACATGACGAAGTTCACAAGTTGTTTTCGTCGTTCTCTACCTCCCACTGAGCCGCCAACTTCACCTTATAATTGTACCCAAAAAATGTAGAAAATACCCCAAAATATCAGTCCATTGACATATTGTACCCAAAACATTGGCAAAATACGCAAACTCAGTCAATTCACATATTGTACCCAATAGTTTGGCAAAATACCCAATTTTTTGTAGAAAAATACCCAGAAATTTTTTGGGGGGTAGGCTAAGCAGCACTGGGTCTGTCAGATTGCCTGCATGTGCATTGATCTGCTACTGTTTACCTCTTATGAAATGTACATTTCAGCTACCGGTACCGGTATTGAAATGTGCGGGTTCCAAGGCAAAACACACTTTCCTCAAAATGCGACATCCGACGGGTTTCCTTGATCGCCACACATTTGACAACACTCCTGTTTGGGGGCTGACCATGCTGCGCAAAAAATGACAAAATTTCTGATTTTGATGAAACAAAGACTATTTCTATACCCATATCTGTATTTGGGGAAACCTAGGCTAAAATGTCCTAGGCATATGCCAATCCTTTCATGACAACACTCGTGCTGACCCAGTTCATGTAGTGCTGACTCAACTCGAGAATGGCAGTTGGAACGCCAAGAACGCAACCGAGTGCAGGGCAAGAACGCGTTCTCCCCACCCCTCATTCAGCGAAGGGTTGAGAAGAATGCGTTCTTGGCCTGACAGGGGTTGTGTTTTCGGCGTATGAGACTGCCATTTTCGAGTTGGGTCAGCAACTACATGAACTGGGTCAACAAGAGTGTTGTCAAAAATAGGGATTCGAATACGCCCAAAGATTCTGAGGTTGCCTATGTTTGCCGTGGAAATTTTTTTGGACACCTGTGCAGAAATGCATTGCACTTTCCAACACCTAACCAACTCAATTTTTCCTTACGAATAGGCACTATAACAAGCACACATTTCTGCCTCTTAACCACATGTAAATAGTTCATACACATACTTTCAAAAATCTTCATGTGATGTCAAGTCCTATGCTTGGTCTGCGTATTGCTGGGCAAAGGCTTGTAATACAGTTGAGTAGGACGAAGATTTTAAAGGGCCTCTAGAGGCAGCCCAGCATGGCTGGGGAAAACCCCGGGGAAAACCCAGGTTCAATACCTCGTAATGGTGATTAACGTTAAAGTGGTGCCGCCTAGCTGAAGAACCGGTACTGATAGTAGCCTAATGGCGAGCTGCCTCTAGAGGCCCTTTAAAGGGCCCTGGGTGTAAAGTAGGCCTAACACTGGTATATTCTATACGGTATTACGGTAAAAACCCACCCCTGTTGAAATCTGTCTGTTCAGGCGGGTTCGCACCAAAACCGAATTATGGTGCATTTCCGATGCGGTTCTCGCAAACCAATGGCAATGCTGTGTAAATGAAGCCCCCACACAGAAATCAGGGTTCTCCTGCAAGATTTCTGTTTGGACGCTTCTTTGAAAATATTGGTACCGGTACCGGTAATGTTGAAACCATTGGCTTGTGCAACCAACTACAAAATCACCAGAATCCTGTGTTTGGTGAACACGCCTTAGGCCGCATGCACACTACTGCAAGCGAAATGGCAAAGCGAAGCAAAGCAAACTTCGCCATGTGATGTGGCGAAAACCTTTAAATGCTCTGGAAGTGTACAAAATTGGTGTGTACAAACAACATGTAAAAGTCCCTTTCACACCTGGCCTCGTAGAGTTGCGTATTGCTGTGTACCGACTATGCCGAGCTTACGCTGCCTGCTGGCTAATGTGGCAATACACCACGGTACGCAAAGGGGTGATGCGAGATGGACACAAAAAAATTAAACAAGTTTAATTTTTTCGCATACTCTCGGAAGGACCAGAAAGTACACAGTTTTTACGCAAGTCTATGCAACAGTACGCGTAGGCCAGCGTAGGCCAGCGTAAGCTCGGCGTAGTCAGTACACTACGCCGCAATAACTCTACGTAGGTCCGGTTTGAAAGGAGTGGTAGGCCAACATAGCACAGTGTAGGCCAGCGTAAGCTCAGCATAGTCAGTACGCCACACTACGCCGCAATACGCAACTCTACATAGGCCCGGTTTGAAAGGAGTGCTAGGCCAGCGTAGGGCTGCGTAAGCTCGGCGAAGTCGGTACGCCGCACTACGCATCTACGCAGGTCCGGTGTGCAAGGGGCTTAAGAGCGATCACCATTAATCGCTCTCTGATTGCTCTCTAATTTTGTACACGCCAATGCTTCCCGAGTATTTGAATGTTTTCACCACATCGCTTGGGATAATTTGCTTCCCTTTGCTTCACAATTTCACTTGCAGTGTATGCGCGGCCTTACACTTATACCGGTAACTTTTGCTCATGAGGGCCAAAAACGTGCTTTTACAATGGACTGTAATGTAAGATAGGTTTTTGTACATAACCAGCATTTCTGGGTCAAGGTGTGCAACCCGGGACTGGGCAGTGCGACTTCCTACAGTTAGTAGAAATGTCTACTCCGTGTTCACGTTACTAGATAAGTTCCTGATCTCACCACAAGGGTTTACACTGAGATCACTGTCGCCTGTTCTCCATTGTCATATGATTGGCCAAAAAGCAGCTGATGAGAAATGTGGTGATTAGCAACCTCGTCCCAAGGGGTATGGTATGTTCCACGGGGAGTGACAGTCATGGCTGTGGAATGTACCGGTACCATATTCCTGGGGGCGAGGTGGTTGACCAACCGATTTTTCAACCAATCGGCGGATTTTTTCTCGACTGCTTTTCGGTCAATCACATGACAATGGTGGATAGGCAGTACCGATCTTGGTGTAAAGGCCTAGCGGTGTGATTGGGAACTGAGCAATTCACCTTACTTCCTTTGTCTCAGCAATACATCTTGTCCTTGTACATAATTTGTGGTGGAGGTTTTTGAGCTGTCAAGTCAGATCTGTCCTGCCGTCTGGATGGTTCAGTTGAATGAAATTGTAGGCATAGGCTCTACAACTGGAGCCTGAAAGTATTGTACGCCTATAGGTCACCCATCCACGTAGTGATCATGCTCTCTGTTGCTTAACTCCTAGTTCAGAGGCCAACGCGCCAACCACTAGGCCATAAAGGAAATCCTCCATGACCGGTGGGTTAAGACGTGCCATGTAGTTGCTGCAAGGGGTTCAATGCACTGAGCACATGTTGTGAAGGATCTTGCATCTACATGTATCAACTGGTTTTGCCTTTCACCCCAGTGTTGGAGAATGTATGATTACAATACATGTTCTATGCATATGTGGATACCCTAGGAACGTGAGTTACTCAACATGGGGTGAGGTTGATGAGCAGTAGTTCAACAACATTGTCAATAGAGGTCTCCCTTAACGCAGGCATGGTCAGCGCAAGATAGGGAAGGAATACAGTGCCCCTTTAAGAAATGTGGGTGGGTGGGGTGACACGGTGTGCTGAAATTTCACTTGATGGTGTCGTGGCCCTTTAAGAAATGTGGGTGAGTGGGGTGACCCGGTGTGCTGAAATTTCACTTGATGGTGTCGTGGCCCTTTAAGAAATGTGGGTGAGTGGGGTGACACGGTGTGCTGAAATTTCACTTGATGGTGTCGTGGCCCTTTAAGAAATGTGGGTGAGTGGGGTGACCCGGTGTGCTGAAATTTCACTTGATGGTGTCATGCCCCTTTAAGAAATGTGGGTGGGTGGGGTGACCCGGTGTGCTGAAATTTCACTTGATGGTGTCATGGCCCTTTAAGAAATGTGGGTGGGTGGGGTGACCCAGTGTGCTGAAATTTCAGTTGATGGTGTCATGCCCCTTTAAGAAATGTGGGTAGGTGGGGTGACCCGGTGTGCTGAAATTTCACTTGATGGCGTCATGGCCCTTTAAGAAATGTGGGTGGGTAGGGTGACCCAGTGTGCTGAAATCCTATATATAGCATAGGTTATAAGTCGCAGATACACATTCTCAAAGCCAGACCCTCGGCAGGACAGAACCGATAACACAGATTAGGGAGCGTCACGTCAGGGTCAGTAGTTTTCATTTCCTTTTTGTTTACATCTTTGTGCGACTGTATACGCTTTATTCTCGTTTTATTGCTAGGTATTGGCACTTATGAAACGAAAGTGGGGCCAGAGGCGAATGATGCGGGCCTATAATGGGTCTCGGAGAGGGACGTATAGTACAACAGTCACCATGGCCCCTGTTGACTCGGTTACCCATGCGCCTGTCTCGGCCAACAACTACGCCAAGGTGCCTAGTCATACAAATGAGGCGGCCTTATGAAACACTGATCTAAACGGTTGATAAATCGACGTAGGTTCGCCAACTTATTTGTTTTTCAAACGAATATCTATCTGTCGCAACGTGCTGTTATTAGAAAGGTTGTGCATCGCTCTGACTCCCCCCCCCCCATGAGTTAAATATAGAAAAGTACGTTGTGCCAGACTCACCCCTTTCGGCCAAACCGAGTAGAAATGTGACCTGCTCTAGCGAAAGAAGGTGTTCGTCGCAACCGAGGAAAGGGTTAACGGCCTTACAACGCAATAGCTGAAATGTACGTCTCTGCAGGTTGACAAAAAATAGTAGTGGAGTTGAAAGGGTGAATGTCGTCCAGTCTGAATCCTAACCCCTGGTCCGATACCTGGCCTCCTGACCTGACCCCTAAGGCCTATTCTTAATCCTAACCCTAACCTCTAACCCTTACAGGCAGCCGTTACCCTAGATACCTTGTTCTATAGGATTAGACGACATTTACACCTTTTACAGTGGTGGATAGCAGTGATAATAGGCCTAGTTGAGTAAACTGATGACCAATGATGATCACCTGCGACATGCACCTACTTTTGCTGGATAGGGTCATGTATGGTCATTTTGAACACTATTAGAAGCATTCGGAACTTCCGAAGGCAACTGCTCGGCAATTTTCGTAGACACTCGCATTTCCCCTCGGACACAATTCCAAGGCAGCCATCTTGAATGCGCAGTGATTGCTTTCAGTTTCTGTGGGTTTGGATGCGGTCGCCTCATCACACCCTGTGCATGAACGAAATAGGTCACACAAAAACGTTGCGTTATTGATCAATAATTGGCAGATTGGGTGAGATATCGGTAAGTTTATATATAATATGCCTCAACTTATCCAGGAAATAAGGTTGGATATCTTTAGCAGGCCAAAATTCGGCGAAAATAGTCCCACGGTCGGTCACGTGGGTTTGTTGATAACAACATGGCTGCCTTGGACTTGTGTCCGAGGTGATATGCGCCGCCCAGTGGATAGATAAGCAGTTCGCCTCAGGTCGTTCCGAATGTATTGGAAGTAACCCTTTTTAGCCCGCTTGGCCGCAAGGCCCAGCAGGGCTTATGCTGTGGTTGGGGTCGTTGAGTGGTGGTCTGTCGTGCGTCAGTCCGTACGGCGGTCCGTACGTTGGTACGGCGGTACGTCCGTAAACTTTTGGCTCGTTAGCGCTCTAGCGCCTTTATTTTTTGACGAATCTTTTTTATCTTTGGTGGGTGTATATATGGGCCTAAGATCTAGATCGAGTTCGATTTTGACCACGGTTGGATTCCTATTTTGGCCGCCAGGGGGCGTTTTGTGAAAAATTTCAAAGGGCTGTATTTTGATAATGGTTTGAACTATTATGTTGAAACTTTGTACACATGTACCTCTAGGTTACAGCAACCTACAGACAAAATTTTCGCGAAGTCTGATTCTTGACTTTGCCGCTAGGGGGCCAAAACCAAAATCACTGAAAGTACTGTTTCTCCCTTCCCAATAGACGGATCTTTGTCAAATTTTTATCATGGGTATATCTAATAGGGATACATAAGATATAGTACTCACGTTTTTAATTTGACCTACTTTTCAAGTTCACGGAGGTCAAAGTTCGCTTGAAATTACGATATTGGCTCTTTTTGTAACGGTTTGACCTATTGCTTTGAAACTTTGCAAATATCTACATGTACCTCTAGGCTGTAACAACTCAGATGAATTTTCGGCAAAATCTGATTCTTGACTTTGTCTCTAGGGGGCCAAACTGCCTCAAGCCAAGCGGGCACAGTGCCATTGGCACTATTTTTCAGGTCTTTGGCGCCCTTCAGCTCGTTGGAACACTACTGACCTTCAAAACGATTGAATGAAGTCATGTTCTTTCAGTATGATATTAAGATCTTTATAAAATTTGAGAAGGCAAGCGGGAGGACACCTATGACTTGAAGCCCCCAACTCGTTTTGGCGACCGACTTCACCATGCAGGACGGGAAAACCCTGTGTTTACTGATGACGTCACACATGGAAAGGGAATCACCTCGTAGTCGGATTGGGACTGGGAGTCATGACGATGCACAACCTCGCTGCTAACACAACCCGTGCGTCATCTTCTTCTAATGAGAGATATCGGACTAATATTGCTAAGGCGTATTGCGTGTGGTCAAACATGGGTTTGTCACATGTCACATGAACACTTTGGCCAGTCATTCGTCAGTGGGTTATTTTATGTCCCCTAAAGGGGGTTTACACGGTTCAACATTTGTTTGAAAGATGTTGAATGTTGAAAGCTGTTGAACGTTGTTGAAAGCTGTTGAACCGTCTAAACCCCCTTTCAACACCTTTCAACAGGGTCTTTCAACAGCTTTCAACATGTTGCCAGAAATAGGAACATGAAGCTATTTTGGCAACATGTTGAAAGCTGTTGAAAGACCTGTTGAAAGGAGTTTTAGATGGTTCAACAGCTTTCAACAACGTTCAACAGCTTTCAACATGTTGAACCGTGTACACCCCCTTTAACATAGATTGGTTCCCGATCACACCGAGCGCCGTTAGTGCCTGTCATTCATAATCATGTGATTGCCCAAAAAGCAGCACCGGCAACTAATGAAAAAGCGTGTTGAATGGTTGCTGTCATTTAACAGAGGAACAATCGTTTTTCAGCCAATCAAAACACGTTTTTCATTGGCTGCTTGTCGGCTGATGAAAGAGGACAGGTGAAACTGATCTCAGTATTCATCGTATCCATGACGTAGGCCCAGGCCTACATGACGTTGTGACGTTGCGCGTTTTGCCCACCAGCTTTCTTCAGCAAAGCAATGAATTTTGCCCACCACCTTTGCGTCATTACGGCGACGTCAGCAATGGTGGACACTGTCGGAGTTACGTCATGGATACGATGAATACAGGGCGGCCAAAAAAAATGCACAAGCGTACCGGTACTTCCACTGTCTAGCCGAACACCACTGATAGCAATGGATGGAGAATGTTTCTTGAAGAAAGAAGACACCAAGATATCCAGATTTGTCCAGTAGTTATTAGAGCTCAAGATACTATTTTTGTAAAGCCAAGTTAAGGCCCTTTATTAAAGGGCAGCTAGCTACTTATGCTCATATCAGTGCAGTCACTTCATAACAGGTGGCGCTAGTAACTGACAACCTACAGATTTTGACTCAAATGTTGATGTGAAGTGTATTTTACTTGCAATACATATCAGAGTAAGATTCTCATGCCAACCAATGGTGGAATGAGCACATCAAAATACCTACACTCTTAGCCGAAAAGGTTCTTTGGTGCCACACCAGGAGAACCCTTGTTTAAGAACCCTTAGAAGTTCCAGATAGAACCTTTCCCTCAGAAAAGGGTTCTGTCTGGAACCTTTATGGGTTCTTTGGCCACAGAAAGGTTCTATATGGAACCCTCTCTCGGGTTCTTTATAGAAAGTTCTATATACATGTAGAGATCCTTGGGGTTCCTCTGGTGTGCCATAAAGAACCCTTAAAGAACATTTTTTGCTAAAGGCCTGTTTCCACCTGTGTGCGATTGGGCAACGCGATTTACCTTTGTTTGCGTGCAGTGCGGCGAGAAATAACAAAGCCCTTTGCCACGCGCGTCAATGAATCGCGTTCAGTGGAAACAGGCCTAAAGAGTGTATGAGGAGGCTGCTTGTAGGGTCCCTTTTAAATGGGGTCATAACTACTGATAGAGGGCAGCACATCATAACCGGGTCCTATACAATGGACTTTGTTCAGGAGTGGGAATGTCAGTTTCATTTCAATAGTTTTAACCACTAGTGACATCTATTGAGGCAGTGGGTTAAAGCACCACGGTATTGCCACTTTCTGTCGACAGCCGGCGCCACCGGTACCCGTTCTCCAATACTGTAGTTAAGCCTTTCGCCCCAGTGTTGAAGAATGTATGATTACACTACAATGCACGTAGTAGTAGCATGCGTAGTTTACCAAGTCGTCAATAGAGGTCTCCCTTAACGCGGGTAGGTGTAACGCAGGATTGGGAAGCAATACTGTGGTCCTTTAAGGTCCTCTTTGTTCCATGCTGAATTAGTGGTTCACTGGTATAAAGTTAATAGCCCTATGACCACTGGCTTTGGTTCGCAAAAATGGCTCTGGTGCTAAAAATACTCATCTTCAATAATCGAAGGGCGATCTGCTCACCACTGCGTTACATCACACATCACCCTTTGAGTAATAGACCGGTCTGCGGTGTATCTTGGCACAATGCCAACTTTACTGGTCGACCAATCAGATTGCACTTTATATCGGGTCTTCGGCTACCACTATTTGTACCACGAGGAAATTTCACAACACCGGTTCTGATTGGCCTCCTCTTCAAGAGGCAGTGGATATACGCCGCTCGCGGACCGGTCTATTTCTTGAAGGGTGATGTGCGGTGTAACGCAGTGGTGGGCAGATCGCCCTTCGATTATTGAAGATGAAAATACAGGACCTAATCGAGGTATCTTGGTCTTATTTTTCGCCAAAAAGTTTCTCTGTTCATTCATACCGGTGGTTTTGGACTGATGTAGTGGATGTATGCTTGTGCCGTTTTTGGCCACTCTGTGTCACCCTAGTGGTGAAATCGGGAACCAATCTACCAAACATTAATACATACCTTATCATCATGACTGTTTTCTTTTTTCTTAGGTTATATCGTTAGTAAAACGAAAATGGGGGCAGCATCAGCTAATGCGAGGTCGGAGTGTTGGAAAGGGCCACACCAGCACGACAGTGTCCCAGATGCCACTGGATGGACACATGCTTAACAGCGGCAAGAAGCCCGTGAACTGTGACCCAACGTCGCCTTGTTTGGAAAACAGCATGCAGGAGAAACGAAAATCAAAAGGCAGACATAAATTCTATCGATTTCTCCAACGTAAACAAAAAGACGATACCGTCTGCTGCAGTGCTGTATGACGTAGATGTGACCTTTGACCCTTCTTACGTCACGCTCAGGTTTTGTACGATTTCCTGGATGGGTGCGGTGCTGTATATTCATGGATATCACGCTTTCACATTGGATTATAACACGCTCCCTGCATGTGCATTTATTCATGTAGGCCTGACCCCGCTAAGGCTGTTACATGTACATAGGAGCTCATTTTTCACTCGTCATTTGTGATTTGGCACGAATCATCCATAACCAGCGCCCATATTCATAAAACTACTTAAGTCTAAGTGTGACACTTATCCTTTGTTCAACACAAAAGATAAGTGTCACACTTAGACATACCGGTAAGTAGTTTTATGCAGGGCCCATATTCATAAACATACTTAAGTCAAAGTGTGACACTTATCTTATGTGTTGAACAAATGATAAGTGTCACACTTAGCCCGTATTCTAGAAGCCTCTTTACCTTTTGTATTTTGCCGTGCAAACAATAGCTAAAGGTAAACCTTAGAGTTAAGGATGCTTCTAGAATACGGCCCTTAGACTTAAGTTGTTTTATGAATATGGGCCCTGGGGCTGTGTGCATAAAACATCTTAAGTGTAAAATTGCCCTTATCTTTTGCTTGGAACAGTGGTTTAAGGGAAATTTTACATTTAAGATGTTTTATGCACACGGCCCCTGGGCCCATATTCATAAAACTACTTAAGTCTAAGTGTGACACTTATCCTTTGTTCAGAACAAAAGATAAGTATCAGACTTTGACTTAAGTAGTTTTATGAATATGGTCCCTGAAGAATAGACATTTCATTCTCATTAACTGTTCACATAGGTGTCATTTCCTGATTTTAATTTTGAATCGAAAATGAGGTGTGAAAAATGAAAAGTGAGTAGTCCATTTCTGTGTAAGGCCCCCAAAAAATATTGTCTGTTTCTTGTCCAGCAACTCAGCGAAAATTGATGCAGGCATGCGAATTTTTTTTTATTTTAAAATAATTTTTTTTCCGTTTTCTTCATGGATGGGGGGG
>NMRB01003475.1:29731-61601 GCA_002633025.1 Notospermus geniculatus | reverse complement strand
CACGTTCTAGTCGATCGTGTATTGATCTATTGGAGAACTTACTACATAATGATTGGAATCAGCACAGCTTTCATAGTACTGGTTCTAAAAGTGAAGATCGAGTGGCCAGGTAGTAAAATTGCCATACACTCGAACGCAGTGATACATACGGAATGACCGAACATTACACCAGGTGCTCACATAGAAAACACCAAACATATGTACCGGGAAGTGAGCAAAAAATTTCACAGACAAGAATTTTTGAACAATATCTCATGGAGGATGCCCAACTGATTGATTTTTTAGAAATCAATGACCTAATTCTGGGACAAACTGTGCTTTATGCATATCTTCAGGATTACACAAAGGCCTATTGCAGGCACTAGTAGGCCCTACAAAGTGCTTGAATTGAACACCAACGGCCAACCTTCGAGTTTGAAGAGTAGCAACAATCCTTGAATAGAATTTCCCAGGGGTCAAACGTTCTGCAAGTCACACCCATACAATAACAGCCGCTTGTTGCAATTTTTCTAAATGGCCCCCTGAGGAATTTCCTTCAAATGCCAACCTGGGCCACTGACCACAGCAAGTCAAATTTTCGAAATTCATAATACATTGTATAAGTTTGGTGCAGTTGATAACTCACCGGTTGTTACTGGACACAGCAACTGTGTGGTATGCATTGAGAGCAACTGAAAATGATTTACCCGGTAGAGTATGTTTCAGGTATGTTCTCCAGTACACTCGTCCCACTGTATTAGGCCACACTATCTCTACCAGCAATTTTGCATGGCTGCACATTTGACTTTCATTGGAAAAAGAGTAACCCTCATTTCGGCTTCATGGCACATTCGGTCAATTATTTCTCTCTCCAAGGTCCATAAATGTTGCTTGGGTACAACTAGTCCTTGACTCTTCGTTTCTGGGAAAGCAACCATTCGGAGGCCTCTTCCCCCATTCGGAGGCCTCTTCCCACAGTTGGAGGCCTCATCCAACAGTTGGAGGCCTCGTCCCACAGTTGGATGCCTCTTCCCACAGTTGGATGCCTCTTCCCACAGTTGGATGCCTCTTCCCACAGTTGGATGCCTCGTCCTATTTAGACTCCTCGTCCAACAGTTGGATGCCTCTTCCCACAGTTGAATGCCTCGCCCCACCGTTGGACACCTCCTCCCACAGTTGAACACCTCATTCCACCGTTAGACGCCTCTTCCCACAGTTGGGATGCCTCATCCTACAGTTGGATGCCTTTTCCCACAGTTCAACACCCCTTCCCACAGTTGGAAACCTTCCCACAGTTGGACTCCTCTTTGCACAGTTGGAACCTCTTCCCACAGTTGGAGGCCTTGTCCAACAGTTGGTCTCCAGTCCTGTCTTGAAGCTTCAAAGCCTCAAAGTCAAAGGTTTGCACTCTACGTTGCTTATCTTCTCCTCAGGGCCAACGCGCCAACCACTAGGCCATAAAGGACATCCTCCATGGCCGGCAGGTTAAGCTGTGCCATACTGGAGCTGCAAGGGGTTCAATGCAGTGCCTAGCCCCCACACCGAACTCCAACTGACTGACTGAACCAATCAACAATGGAACAGGATAGAACATTGATTGACTGGAAGCTGACCTGAGAAGGCATGCCATGAAATACTCCGAGAGAATCTAGCCATGCATCTACAACTGAAACCACCCTCAAATCAAGCTTGATAGTAATTATTATCGATACATTCCTGTATGTGTAGGTGGCGATGGCCCCAGGGGTGCATGCAGCAACTAAACGTGAGGCAATGATAGTTTATCATGCATAATTTAGNAACACACCTTTGGCCCATGATACATCCCTCCACCAAATATGAATCCAAAATCTTCAGTCGTTCTTAAGTTATAGAGCGGAAGGGACTAGTAGCGGCGAGCGGCGAGCGCCGAGCGGCAGAGGCGCACGGACGGCCGGTATTTTCAAGTCCCCCTCCGAGGGCTCCGGGGGACAATAAAGTATCTGAGAGTAGAAAAGACATTCAATATTCGAAGGTTTTGTACCAAACACCAATTTTTTGCCAATCAATAAAGTGGAACCTCTCTGTGGGGACTCTCTGTACCCCTTTATTAAGGACACCAAATGTCAGTCCCAAGCAACAATTTCCATCCCACAGTACAAGTGTCCAAAAATACAGGCGCCATGTCCAGGATTTCAAGCAGAGAGGGGGGCCCAGGGGACAATCATCGAGGGCGAAGCGCGAGAGGGTATCCCAGCTTGCCTTGGACATTTTGTAAAATCTGTACACAGAATGCCATTTCCCAATATAGGGGTACAAGCTGTTCAACTTCTCTTATTCCTGGCTGTCTACTTCAGTGAACTGTCACCTGAGATGACCCCCAACGATTGATTGAAAATAGGCCTTTGGGATCATCGTGCTTATCAATCCTGTCGCCATGGCAACGGTACACATGAAGAAGGGAATACTCAACGCGGCAATGTTACACGAAGGGAAATAATAAACAATGGAGCAAAATGACAGATGAAGAGGAATGAGTTCAGGCCCGGTTCCTAGTTTTTCAGATGGTAAACAATTCGTATAAAGAACCTGAAAATGCACAGCCAATGGAGGTAGTACATATACTACTAGGGACTTTTGGCAAGGCTCTGAATCGTCCGTGTCACGTAGACGTATCGAGCTACATGTAATGCATTTTCTATTAAAGTCATACGTCATACGGATCGACGACACGAAGCCTTGCCAGAAGTCCCTACTATCAAACGCCAAGACAGCAACAAAAACATTTTCCCTTCATGCCCTTCCTGCTCTCATAACCTTATCATCATTGTCCACTGGTAGGCCTATATCTTCATCTTTCTTGAACACTCCCAATCACAAAACGGCTGAAATGCCATTTTGGGGATTAACAGCGGTTCTGCCCTGGGCTCCAACAACAAGTCTAACACACAAGGGAAAGACTCCACGGAGGGCACCAAGATATGCACGCCACTCCCCCACCTCAGTGCGATCAGGAACTTATCTTTCCATTTCAATTATTCATAGCATGCAAAATCTGCAGTCTTGTTCTGGCTCCAAGACGTCTTTACTACTACCACAAATAACAATTTCAGCAGATTGCAGTGTTGACTGTCACAGTCGGTGATCGGTTAGCCCCCAGATCCGCCATCCAGCTCATAAATTCCACCCGGCTGGGCTGCATTTGACATTTAGGGTTGGAAGGAGCGTATCAGGGGCAGCAGGGCCACACCTTTATGCCCCGAGATATTGGGACCCACAATTCAACAGGTAATACATTTTCTGTAACATCATGGTCTGATTCTTATTTTTTGAGACATGCTGGTGGGCGGGTTCTTAAAACTGCCCTTGCAGTCCACTTCAGGACGAGGTAGACCAAGCTGCGTTTTTGACATCAAGATGTTGTAAACGATCATCTCCTAGATTTCAAACATGCAATGAATTCTTTCTTCTAGCACTTTTCTGAGCCTGCAACAGCGACGTGGATAGTACATGCAAGGCCAAACAAGGTAAATGGCACAAAAACCATCCACTCCGTTGCCAATGGTTACAGCCGAGTAACGCAACCAGGAGGCAAGCGTAACCCATGTCTGGTATGAGATAACTCTTTTGAACCTACATGATATCTGTGACAGGCATTGATAGTACAATTGACCAAAAGTTACAGTGATTTTTCAATTCCCTATTCAACATTAGGTCATATTTTGTACAGCATACAATGTATGTTGATTCTACGCAGTCGTCGGGGACCAAATGGATGAACGTTGTGACGTCTGTCTGGATTGTACTAATTCCGGCCTTTGCGAACAGCAAAACAACCACCACGTCAAATGAAGATTTCCTAACTGGCCTCAAGCAAGCCTACCCACCAACCAACCCCACCCCCNAATTAGTTACACCAGTGACACCAATATTGACACAATAATTGGCTTGTCAGGAGTCACACACCTGAACATCGTGGTTTTCGCACACTAGACTACAGTGAAACCCCTCATGTGGACCATCCCTCTATGTGGACCACCCCTCTATGTGGATCGATTTTTGTCGGTCCCAAATAAATCCTTCACATTTTCCTTTAGCTAAAGTGGACCACCCCTCTACCTCGACCTGGACCACCAAAAGTAGGGTCCCAAAGTGCATGGTGACCCCTCTATGTGGACCAGAAGATGCAAAATCTAGGTATTCGCATGGTCCATGGTTACACCAAACACATGGAAAAGCTACATTTCACACCATAGGCTTTTTGTTGGTCCCAGGAATAAACAAACAATTAACACCTTTGGTAAAGCCAGCCAAAAACTCAGTCAAGCTAATCAACATTGAATGACTCGCTCACATCGAAGGGGTAATTAAACATCAACATGGGATCCATCTGTGGTGAAAGGGGTAGTGTCACCGTAGGACTCCAATATTCCGAAAATGCCAACCCCCTTTATGTGGACCACCCATGTGGACCAGTTTGACCCGGTCCCACGCGTGGTCCACTTAGAGGGGTTTCACTGTATTACATCTAAATGACAAAACCTAGAGTACATCGGCCTTGTGACTGGAGGCAACTGAACGCAACAGTCATGACAGTCGCTATCGGTGTACACATTCCACGCACATCAGTAACGACAGGCCATTGTGGCCACAAGTGGCACAATCCAGTCTTCAATCTGGAGCGGGCACATTGGACAGGCAATGGTACTGAATGCTACACGGAAATTGTCGATGTCTTCCGATCGGACCACTCGCGAGTCATGTGATAAACATTCACGTGAGGTGTGCTCCACAAACGAGGAAATTCATTGCCAGCACGCACACAATGGAAGCGACTGAAGACAACAAGAAGCAACCATTGGCAACATTGGTAGAACATGAGCAACTGGGTGGAACTAGTCGCAACGGTCGGCAATAGTATTGCCGGTGTGCGTACATCAGCCTGTTTGAGCATCTGACCAGTTCTGCTGGTTCCAGGTAGTCGCCAGAAATGCCATTTTGCCAGTAGTTGCTTCCAGTCGCAAGGCTTTAGATGATGGTGCACTGGCGGTTAAGAAGGTGTAACAGTGGGAAACCGCAGAGCAATTTTTCATCACCCCTTTCCCACAGTCATGTGCTAATCTACCGTTTCATGCAACCAAAACAAGCCAAATAGCACTAATGTGGTATTTTTACAGCCAACTGGAAGGTTGTTGCAAAATGTGGTAGTTGGAGGTGTCAAACTTTACCAAAACGTCCATGCAAAATGAAATTCTTCATGTTCTTGTGTGAAGGAATTGTAGTCGACTGGGAAATAGTGTGAAACCCAGAGCAGAAATTACACTGCTGAGACAAATTTGGCACTTTTTAAAGACAGGACTTGGCCCTTTCACTGCCTCCATGTAATACCCGTTACACCAGGACGCAAAAGAAATGTCACAGAAAGTGCAGGTTATTTTGGGGTATGGCCAGTCCCCTTCACCGAAAGTGTTGCCTTGCTTTCAAAATCGAAGCAACTCCAGACATTCTGCCCGGTTTATTAGGTGCAATTATGTGGGGCAGTGAAAAGGTAATGCCAGCAATTTTTTAAAACATTTTTTAATGAGTTCATTCAGCTACTTGTATACACCCAATCACCACGGATTTGATACGATGAACTNGTTCTGGTTGAGATTTCGACAGAAGTGCGCATATCTGCGAATTCGAGAATGGTCCATTCAGGAGTTCATCAGATTCTGACCATTTCGAGGTTGATGAAACTAAGGGTATCCCTACCATAAAAGAGATTCTTTTGCCAATAGCACACCGCCCGGTTTCTATTTTTACCAGCGAAGGTCGGACAAATATTAGATAACAAGTAGACTTCACTGAGTGACCACATTGTCGAAGGGGTGACAGTACAAAAGCAGGGTCGGACAAACACAATGAAATTGACACGTCTGACGTCACTCGGGCGGTTCGCTATTTGGGTGAACAAAGCAAAGGCCATATATTGTAAGTGATCGACTTGCCACCGATCTTCTCTCCAGCCAGACAAGGCGATATCGGCCAGCCTCGGCATTGTTTGACTTTGGGCAAACGTCGCTAGCAAGAGGAGTCCACAATTAATCGCTGTCAGGCTGTTGCTGTCCAGCGCACACCTGGCATCAACAGGCGATTTTGTTTGCTGGGCAATTAGATCACTTGCAATATTGCCTTGTGTGCTGCTGGCTTTATTTTAGGATTACTGCGTTAGTTTGTAAACCGTTGTTTCTACCGTAACTTCTAAGGGAGAATCTAAAGGCCTGGGTGTCTATTAGAAGGGCGTGTGCAGAGCGTGGTACCTTCACCGCCAAGCCTGAAATCTAAGTTAAGGGAGGCAGCAGGCAACAGATACCAGCACCTCTGAAAATGGCCGAATGGTAATTTGACATAGTAATGTTGATATCTAATCCCCTAAAAGGTGTTGGACAAGCATGTCACAGGAAAATTCGTCCACGGAAAATTCATCCCAGAGGGGAACACGAACTTTCATTTATCAACAAAATTGAATGATAATGATACTAGTGCATCTATTATGAGATCAGACAAATTTTGGCTTCACCCTTTTGTGATAAGATAACATATGATGTTCGAATTACAGTTAAGATGCAATTAAGCCAATGATTCCTCATCTCAACTGCATACTCATGATGCTAATGTTCGGCGGGCGGTGGAACACACCAGGATATGAGCTGAGTTTCCCATCGGGCAATGGAGCCCCCATTCAACAGAGAACACCACATCGGGATGTAACGAACATACACCCATCACTTATTTTGGCCAGAAAAATCTCAAGGTAAATATTTTGGGGACTTTAATTATCGACATGATTCTATAGGCAACCAAATTGAAAATGTGTTTTTGGCAAGCCAGATTTTACATTTTTAAAGCTAAAATACTTGCAAACCCAAGTCCAAGACACGAGAGAAGTGTGCTGTTACAGTGGACAAAATTCATTTGACTAATTATCAGCAAAACCTTCTTCACTCGATAACATTGTGAGTAATGTGAGGCCATGGAGGTGGGGCAGAATACCCTCTTTCAAATGTATTGCCAGCTGGCATTAGTAATAAGTGAGTTTTCGCAACGGACAGTTAGGCCTACGACAAAGTTCACCTTTTCATGCAGTCTTCAACAACAGAGGAATCCTAAACATTGTTGCAGGCCAACTCACTGGGCCATTGTGAAAACTCACTAATATGCTGTGAAGGACGAGAGTGAGATCAATATGTTTAGGCCAGGACCTCATTGTAATTTCTGATTAATATGTACTATACATTTTAATATGAATCCAAAAGTGGAACTCTATGAAACCACTGGACCAAAGAAGATACATTTTCACAAATCACCTCCAATAGATTTACCACATTATTTTTGCCTCGGTTTGTAATCAATATGAAATACATAGGTGAAATATACAATACAGGCCACTCTCCCATTACCCGTACCGCGGCAGATATTTTAATCTCACATTCTGTACACAGTAACAATCACAAATTCTCCCGGGCAAAAAAAATCGCCGTCGGGACGTCGATATTGAAGTGTAAAGGTCAAAGGTCAAGGGAAATATCTTACTTGTGACTTCATCCTCTACCTCCCCTGAAAACCAAACATTAGAAGGGTTAAAAAAATTTCTGGGTGTGTGACTTTGAGTTCCCCCCAAATCGCAGGTGGGGTGGGGTGGTCACAAAAAATTATACAGGGTCTTCGAGAGCACCTAAAACCAATATTTTTTGTTGGTCAAATATTGCAGTAGTTGGTACTCGGCATCACTTTCCAATCCATCTCTGACAAAGACACCCCGAGGCACGATACCCAATTTGTGGCAACAATGTTTTTACTAATATTTTCAAATCATTTAACTAACACTTCCAGGCCTCCCACCAGCTTCCAAGCAAATTATTGTAGGAATTATAGGAACAATTTGCCAAAATTATAGGGAAAATATAGGAATTTTAACATGAAGATATGAGTATACTGATCTTATAATCTCCCTTCCTCAGTTGACTAATCATTCAGTTTTCTTCAATTTCTTTGATGTATGCCTGTACTCGGGCTCTTGGAAAATTCGTACCCAGATAATTCGACCCCAAAAAATGAAACTCCTTCCGGAGGAAAATTCATCCACGGAAAATTAGTCCCTGGAAAATTCATCCCAAAGGATAATTCATCATCAGAAAATTTGTCCCAACAGGCGCAGATCCAGGATTTTTGGCAGAGGGGGGTCAGGGCCGCCGAGAGCAGTTGTTGCAGGCAGGTGCCGAAGATGCCTGCGCCAACGGGGGGTCTGGGGGCCTCCCCCCGAAATTTTTGGAATCTGGAAGGCCGTAGACGTGATTTCCTGGCATCTCAGTATCAAAACAGAAGCTGTATTCTTGCGTTTTTTTGCTTATTGTCGCAGATTATTGAGAAAAAAAAATTGGTGGTGGCGAGCAGGCCCCCCTCTGGATCCGCGCCTGCTCAAAGGAAAAGAGAAAGAAGACAACACATTACAAAGGGGGACAGCTGTGTAACCCCGCCCCCTCATAGAAATCAATTTAAAGTAGTTAAAAGGCTAAAATACACTTGTTCACTTTTGGACAGACTGGAAATATAGGAATTATAGGACAAAATTGAAGAAATATAGGAATTATAGGAATATAGGAATTATAGGAACAAAATCTTAAAAATATAGGAAATATAGGAATTATAGGAACAGTGGGAGGCCTGCACTTCTTTTAACTCAAATCACGGACTACCTGGATTTTTCAACCCTGAAATGAAAACAGGTTTTGACCAGGGAATCTGCTCAGATGATGTGGAACTGTGATCGCCCAATGCAGTGACCCCGGTGATAATGCCGTATCATGCATGACCTCCATGAAGTCAAGGCATGAAGGGACAGATGACAAAAAGCTGAGCATATTCCAACATAATAACAAGATGAAAGCGACATGATAGCATGGAAAGACATAGAGATACTACCGACATGATCTGAAAAGGCAGGCTGATGATACAAATGAAAATGGAAGGGCACTGAACTTAGAAGAGGGACAGCAACAATTTGCCGCATAGCGCATTTATTTACAGTAGGTACCACTAACAGTTCTAAAGCCTGCAGTACACTTGGCAAGTCATCCATGACAGTCTGATGCCAAACTGCAATCACTGCTCATGCAGTTTTTCCAAACAGATGCAGCTGATGCGCTGTCATAGCAGACAAAAAGCAAAAAACAAAATCCGTTGACGTGTTGCAGTATCATTCCAACCTTATAAGGATTGTACGGATAATACAGATTTTTTAATCTTACAATGTATACTACTACATGTAGTATTTTTGTGTTGGATGTGCACATCAATAGTATACAATTGGATGCATATCATATTAGTTGCACTACAACACTATGAATGATGCATATCATCTAGGATACTTGTACTACAACCATAAACACTGATGTGTATCATAGTACCGGGATGTGTATCATAGTTGCACTACAACACTAGTAATTTACTATAATTTATTCATAATTTATCATATTTTAGTGTCACTACAACACTATGTGTAATACTGTGTGTCATATTACTTGCACTACAACACCAATACTGATGCATATCTACATAAAAGTGCGCTAAAACTCTGTTGTTTGATGCATCAAATCGGTAGCACTACAACACCAATTCATTCTTTTGCACTACATTACAACACCGATACCAGTTATATCGCAGTTCATTTGCGCTTCAAAACTGGTAGTACTGAAGCGTATCATTTTAGCTGCTGATCACCAAGTCACTACCAACACTACATGCAAAGAATCCGACATGTCCGATGCAGTATTCCCCATCACCACTAAATCAAGCATTACTGATAACAGAACCTGAACAAACAGCCACACCATTTCTGGGGAAACAACTGTTTTGCAGTCGCCCAACTCTCCATGTTCAGAGTGACACAGATACATGTAGTTACATGTAGTAGGTGGGTAAAGAGAACATTCACTTTTTATGAATGATCTTCTCTGTCTAAAGTACAGAAAAACCTCAGAGAATTTTTGCAGTTTCCGAGCAATACAAAGAAACCAACTTTTCAAAGATGTCCCACCAGTGAAGCTCAAGTCAAAAGGGGCTGTTCGTTTTCGTCAATTGAGGAAACTGAGTTGTGATCCTTGAGAAAATGGAGAAAGCTATGAAACTGCAAACCGCAGCGATTATTCTAAGCACAACAAAAATAATCCCTGCAATTAGCAAGTGCATAGCTTTTTCTGTTTTCCCAAGGATCACAACTCAGATTCCACAAGTGGCTAAAATGAACAGCCCCTTTCAGTTCTCTGAGAACTGACCTTTTCCATAAAAATCTCTCTTTTGACCTTAAAGGACAACTCTTCCAGGCTGATTTTTCAGGAGAGACTTGAGCCTTGTGTTCAGCACTTTTCAAGCATATTTTTTATCTGCATGCGGGATGGTTTTCACATGCTATAGTACTAGTCAGTGATCGATTTTTAGCTCTTTGGTCCAGTTGTCCACCGGGCAAGTGCTCTTTTGCAGTTGGTTGCCCGTGTTGCTTTTTGAGTTGCCCGCAAATGGTTTTTCAATGGAAAAATGATGATTCTTTACTTGTCCGGAGAACAACCACTTCTGGACTTTTACTTGTCCGTATCAAAATTCACTTGCCCCGGGCAACGGGACAAGTGCTAAAATCGAACACTGCTAGTAGATCAGTAAAACACTAACAGTTGGAAAACATACAGAGAATGAAGAAGACTATCATGAAGTTTAACTAACCTGTGCTGTATTCACCTGGGTGCGACTCTGCTGGAGAACAGGCTGTGGAAAACAAGACATGAAATAATCAACAAAATATCACTGTTTACAACAGGTGTCGCATTTTCCTTGGTTTAGGACAACACACCCAACATCCAACAATCATAGAAACCTGGCTGCAGGAGGGTGGAGGAAAAATCTTTGTTCCCCACTTCTGTGGATGTTGGTTGTTTCCCTAAAGTCATTGTTCCAAATACCGAGCCTGCCTCACCCAGCATAATAATCAGGGGCCTGTTTCATAAAGTGACTTTAAGATAATGGTACCATTAACTTAATGCACATTCCATTTGGTTTGAGGTACCATAAGCTTAAATCACTTTATGAAACAGGCCCCAGGGCTCAATTCAATGTACCCGGTATTGGTACAGTGCCAACCCCAGGCCAATAATGCAAGGGCATGCAACCATTCTAATCTGGCGCCAGGTGGATGAAATAGCCCAAACTCGAGCAACATGCAATGTAATTTTGATACCCATTGACTTTATGATTGACAGGTGAGCAGTTGGTTGATGAAGAGCAGCCACTCACTGGGTTCAATGTATAACTTTACCTCCAGGTGTACCATTAGTAGGCTAGTACTTGCATAATGTAGAAATTCTATGCACTGACACCTGTTATTCCACTGGCCAATCTGAAATCTAGGCCCCGAAGCTGATATTTTTATACTTAAGACTGGTGGACGAGTTTGGGGGTGGGGGTGGGGGAGTGGGGTCGAAGAGTACAGAGACTGACAGCTAGTAGAAATCCATCTAGGGCCTACTACTCCGACACTGCCGTCAGTGTTTCTGCCAGGAATTTTTTTAAGGGGGACCAAAGAGAAATTTTGACAGACCTTGGTCAAAAACACAAATTTTGACTGTTTTTGACTTTTTAAGGAGGGGACATACCCCCCTCTAACCTAACCCCCTCTGGCAGAAACACTGGCCGTCAAACTAACGAAGGCTAGGCATGTCCCTTGCAAGCAGTATAAATAAATGAATGTTCTTGGCTGTCATCAGAGCAGCCCAGGAGAAACAATGTACCGGTAAGTGCTTGTCACCTCTTTTATAAGGTTTAGGGTTCGATCCCAAGCCAGAGAGTTGGACTCAGGTGTTCATGACATGTGGATGTGACTGGCGATTCTTCCTGCTCACACAGGTTCTCTCCAAGCATTTCCAATATCGAAATTGAAAAACACGTGTTGGTTCCCGATACTGCCGCCAGGGATCCATCTCCTGGTGGCGGCACTGGGAACCAATGCGCGCAATTCCAGGCCTTGTCTTTTAAGGCGAGCTAAAAAGTGCATGCGCCTCGCAAACAATAGAATTTCTATTGTTTGCGAGGCGCATGCACTTTTTAGCTCGCCTTTAAAAGACAAGGCCTGCAATTGAACCTCGATCCTGGAAGGGCCTGCAACAAAAGACGACATTCTCAGCCACCACAGCTGGTGAAAATTCCTGCAAGAATTCCAATCCATACCTGAATATACTATGGCAACACAACTATGCCACAGCATTCAGATTATTAGTGAGCTCAGCTTTGCGAAGCGAACTCAATGGTTAATGCACGTGCGTGTGTGTAATGTACAGCAGAGTTGTGTACATTCTCTCTTACNCTGCATAGGTTAAAACTTCCTCCAAGGTTATAACAAACAATTGGCATGTTTGCTTGTCCAATAGCCAAACGTGCTGAATAGGCCTAATATGGCAAGCACATATCCTGATTAATATTCATTAGGGGGCGTGACATGCTTGCCAAATAGGAACATTTTTTAGCATTAGATGGCAAGCATGCTTGCTAAATAAGGACGAAAAAGGGAACTGCTTGGCAAGCATGCTTGCCAAATAAACCCGGCCTAATTTTTAAGGGAATTCCTATTATAGGCCTAGTGAGCTCAGCTTTGCGAAGCGAACTCAATGGTTAATGCACGTGCGTGTGTGTATAAATGTACAGCAGAGTTGTGTATATTCTCTCTTTACCGTCCTCCGATTTCGGAACACACGTCCAAACCTCTCCTCCCCTAAAAAATCCGCTGTGCACCTGCCCAATGCTACGAGATAGAGTTAGCCGCCTGGAAGCGAGCATAGGATGGCATGGGGTACGATGGCTCTCTCGATCTTACCCTGTGCACGCAAAATGTACAAATGCGCTAACGCACTAGGCCCACTGTTGAATCGGCCAATCAGCTTCGCGAACACGTGTGCGCATGCCCGAAGCAGACGACGCCGGCAGCCGATGGGCGAACTGGCGATTGACCGTGCACTCGCTTCGAGACTCAAATCTAACAAAATTCGGCAAAATTAACCAGCCAGCGATGGGTAGAATATTCTAGAGACAGTTTTACGTCCACCTTGGGCACTGGCATGAACTGTGCACTGGCAGTTTGATGAAAATCGATGGGTGAACGCAGGTGGGCCTAGCCCGAAATTGAATTCCTTTTTCAAAAGGAAACAGCATTAGGCCTACGCGCATCATGCCGATGTGCCGACATCACTTCGAGACACAAACCTAACAAATTTCGACAAACTAAACCGTCCATCCGTGGGTAGCATGTTGTAGAGATAATTTAAAATCCATCCTGGCCATTGGAATGAACTGTACACCGGCAGTTCGTGAAAAATCGATGGGTAAACACAGAAAACAAGCTCGGAAATTCAGAAACTGCGTTGTCAAGGAAGATGACAGGACGTTGGCGCTCATCGGACCAACTCCGCCACGCCCGCCTTTTCCATCCTCCACCATGTCCTTCGCCAACACCGCATTCTTCCATTAATTTCAATGTACTGTGCCAATTTTTAAGTCCACATTGTTCTCACCCTCTAGTTTGCTCTCCCTCTGCGCCCCCAGACTCCCCCTGCCCTGCCCTGACATGCCCGACGGGGGATCCTTGCCGAGCCCGGCCGCCTCTACCAGGAAAGGCCCAGGGCCAGGCGGGGAAAAGGCTAACCTCAAGCCCCGGCCCCACCCACACTAGCTCTACTTCATCAGTAGTGTTAGGCCCTACCAGAACCAAAAACACAGCCTCGGAAATCATGTTCGCAACATCTCACTATAAACCCCCCCTAAGCTCCACCATCTAGGCCCACTCCCAGGGCATTTAAACAGAGGCCTAAAAGCTGAGCTCACTCCAAAGGTGACACCTTGACATATTATTTGTCTATTCTTGTGCCAAAAGAATCCATGGCCTACTGGTTGTGTCATGACAGACATGAATGGGATAATAAACTGATATGTGTTTGGAACAGAAGCCAATCAAAGGCCCATTTCACTCATACATTATCACTATCACTGTATACATCAGACTAGCACCGATCAATCATCAGGGCTGGACAAAGTGCACAGACAGGTTGGCATCGCAGGCCACTTCAAAATGAAGTGAAACTGAAAGAAGTGCCATTTTCACCAAAACGTGCTGTTTAGTGCATTGGTCTACTCTTTTATCTGGCATCTAGCAGGGTTTCCACCAGAGGGGGGCAAGAGCCCCCTTTCATAGGCCTTATCGCACCTAGCACATGGCTAATCAGCATAAAATCAGTGAAGCGGAAAGGGCCCGAACATCAGCGCCCCCGCAGTACATTCACAATGCATCGGTCTGTGCATCGCCTGCATTTTTTGTAAACAATGGCCATTCAGCACCTCCATACATCCTGACCTATCTACATACCAAATCTGAGCCAAAAATATTCATGGGTTTGGGTTCTAGGAGATATTTTAGAGATGAAACTTTTTTTTAAACACCCTGTAGTGCCACATCCGGACGTATAGCCTGTGAAGTTTTTAAAATCCTAAAAAGAATTGTCCCTCAAACCTACTAGACTCTTAGATTAAGGACACTGGATACAATCTCAGAAGGAAAAATGTAGATCCCAAGTGTCAACAACATTAGATATGTAAGAACAGCAACCTTATGGAATAGTTTTTTATAAGAGTTTCCGAAAATTTTAAGGAATTATTCAAGTCGTTGATAAACATTAGGAACGGGGTTCAGTGTAAATGTGCGTGCCATGTGCAGACATGTAAATGGTTGAATTTTTAATAGTTCAGTCAACTTGTACTTATTTCTTAATATGTCCAAGGTGCTTTTAATATTTTATTTCAGAAAATGTATATTTTAGAATATTCTTATACTTCTCTCAGCATTGCCACTTGTATAGGGTATTGACAAAGCTTGGTTCTTAATAATTGTTATCTTCAACAAAAATAGATATCGGTTGAAGAGCTCATCAGCTCATGTTTTTATCTTAGTCATTATACCGATTGTCGAAAATAACGAATACATTACATTACATTATGTCAGTATGACTCTAAGTAATTCTTTGGAAGGAAAGAAATCAGTCTATTTATCAATTACAGCAACAACATTAATTGACATCGGTAATGAGATACTGTAGTAAGTCAGTATAAACAAGAATATATAAGTATAATATATATGGTACTTATATATTCTTGGTATAAATTAATATCTTTCAGAAATGAGGGCATTCAGTAAGTGGGCGCGAGCTAGTGTGGTTTTCGTAGCAATAGCAGTACGACGTACGGCAATTTTCAGCATATGATTTCTGGCTGGATGTTGGCGTCCATCATACATTTAGTAGGTTAATATAAAGTGCAGGTTAATGGTTAGGGTCAGTGCTGTCGTTAACTGTGTCTTAACCTTGAAAAGTTCACAACCTTAGTGACAAGTAGATTCTTTCCCATGCAATATGATATACTTGTTTATCACTGTATCCAGGACATGAACTCAGTTATATGTTGTAAGCGTGAGAAATAAAATCAGAGTTAGCATTGTCATCACACAAGAAACTTGTTCGCTTCCATCTCTCTCCAACGGAAGTTAACTCTCCAGCCACCCTGAAGAACCCCCCAACAGCAACGACGACAAACTGGTGCCGTGACCAGGATGGCTGATAAAGTAATTGCCACTGCAAGGGAAAAGAGGGAGGCGCATCAACAAACGTTTGACGCTTCAAAGGATGAAGCCACGAAATTGGTCAACAAGGCAGAGATATCGGACTTCGAACTGGTGCAGACCGACGCCCACCTTCAGTCCATGAAAGATGCCTTCGACATCATTGAAAAACTCAGCGCCACCATCGAAGGGAAACTGAAAGACGACGAGCTGAGGGATGAAATAACGAGAACCAATCAAGTACGAACGACAAATCGAACACATCTCATGTTCATCAGGAACTTCGTAGATGGGAAAAAACCCAAGGATTCCAAGCCAGATCCAGTTACCGCAACTCCTGTGACCACGCCAGCAAAAACCGCCCAGCTGCCAAAATTGAAATTGCCGATTTTCGATGGGACTTATACCAAATTCACGAGTTTTTGGGACACGATTCAGGCGGATGTTTTATCGGGTACATACTCGGATATCACAAAATTCAACTACATAATGGGCCAACTTCGGGGAACCGCCAAGGATGCTGTGAGTGGAATACACGCCTCAGGTACGAACTTACCAAATCTCATCACCATTTTGAAGGATCGTTTCGGCCAAAAGAGAAAAATCGTACGTGCTCACGTCAATAACATTATGGATACACCATCGCCAAGCTATACGCATGCATCCCTAACGAAATTCTACAATGCAATCAACGGGGATTTACGATCGCTTGAACATTTAGGGGTCAACGTCGAGGAGTGTTCCTCTTTCGTCGTACCCACGCTCGAAAGGAAAATTCCGAAATTAATGCTGGAAAAGATGGGGACGTGTGGTCAAGAGGAGCGGTTTAACCTCAAGTTATTCCTGAAAACATTTCTCGAACATTTGGAAAACCTCGGAGAGCGCCATGAAGCCGAGGAAAAGGGTGCTCATCGTGTGACAAGGAATGTTGGACATTCCACAACTGAAACTTTGGTTGGCTCAACTGAAAATCGTTCTCTAAGGATACAAAAGTGCTCGTTATGTGACTCTGGACATTTTGCCATTCATTGCACTTTGGATAACACACAACGCATGGAAAAAGCTAAGGCCAAGAAACTGTGTTTCGTGTGTCTTAGGAAACACAACAGAGGAGAGTGCAAACAGGACGCAAAACGGTGGCCTGCTTGCCGCACATGTAATAACAATAGACACCACACTGCATTGCATGGGTGTTTCGCCACACCCACCCACACAACGATTGCGCCTGCGCAAACGATCGCTACTGCATCAGCTGGTTCGAACCCAGCGGAACCGGGGCCATCTCAGGAATCAAGTACGATCCTAGCCTCATCGGAAACCACTGCCAACACTACACTTTCGGATACCGCCCACAACCCTGTGCTACTGGAAACAGGAAAGGCGACCATGACACATGGACTATCACAACGGAGAGCTTCCATCCTGCTTGACAGAGGAAGCATGCAGTCATACGTGACTACCACACTCGCTCAGGATTTAGGCCTTGAACCCCACACTCGCAAGGTCATGCTCGTAAATGGATTCGGTGGACACACCACACGGAAGGTGTATGACGTCGCCAACGTTGGAGTCGTCACTTCGGATGGTACGATACATTTCGATGTCATCATCACGGATGAAATCGTCAAACCGATTGTTCGTTCTGATTGGAAGAAATGTCTTGATTTGGATTACATCGCTCGTGAGCAACTTGCTGATGATTTCAAGGAAGACCTCTTCAACGTGGATTGTTTGATCGGATGTGACGCCGCTTACCTCTTCCTTGACAACAGGATAGTTAAGGGGGAGGGGCCACTCCTACAATTCTCAAATCTTGGATGCTTTGTGTCGGGGCCTCTGAAGCCCAAATATCCGTGCTGCTCTACTAATTGCACTTCGGCAATCATCTCATCGCTGCACAATTTCAATGAGGATTCGGATTCATACCCAATCAGGAATATGTTCGCACATGATACAAGTCATGACGTCATACGTGACGTCATTGACATCGATTCGTCGGATGGAACACTTGGCAAACCTCTGGATGAAGCCTTTAAGCAGGCCTACGCGGATCGCATTGAATACGTTGATGGTGAATATTACGTGCCGCTGCCCTGGCGCCCGGGTCACCCCGAATTGCCAAACAATTTGGAAACTAGCCGTGCCCGGCTGGCACAAGTGACACAACGCTTGAGACGACTGGATTTGCTTTCGGCATACTAGGTAAAGGACTAAAGTCCGAAACGAAAACGTAAAATTTTCGTCCATGACTCATGGGACGCCATCAATGATTGGTGAGTTTATAGCATGTGNAGCAGGCCTACGCTGATCGCATTGAATACATTGATGGTGAATATTACGTGCCGCTGCCCTGGCGCCCTGGTCACCCCGAATTGCCAAACAATTTGGAAATTAGCCGTGCCCGGCTGGCACAAGTGACACAAAGATTAAGACGGCTCGATTTGCTTTCGGCATACTGTAACGTAATGGACGAAAATATCAGGAAAGGATGGGTGGAGGAGGAAAGGGACCCTGACACCTCGCTTCGTGAGAAGGATTGTTTCTACCTCCCGCACTTCTTCATCCTCAAGGATAGTGAAACAACACCGCTCAGGATTGTTTTTGACGCTAGTTGTGGTGATCCGTCACTTAACTCTTGCCTATATGAAGGCCCGAATATGATTTCTGACCTGCCCCACTTGCTCTCCATGTTCCGCACCGGGAAATACGGATTAGCTGCTGACATAGCTCGCGCTTTTCTTTCCGTCAAGCTACTGGATTCAGAGAGGAAGTACGTTCGCTTTCTCTGGCACAAGGACAATGATCCAACAAAGGAGATAGTACCGTATCACTGCAATACGATCATCTTCGGAAATGTATCCAGTCCTTTCTCTCTCGCTATCGTACTACGTGAACATTTGTCGAAATTTGACTCGCCTGTTGCACGCGACATGATGGACAAGTTGTACGTGGATAATTTACTGACCGCTGTTGATACCGAGGCTGAAGCTCTGCAGTATTACGAACACTCGCGCAAAATCATGACTGATGGAGCCTTTTTGCTAAGGCAATGGGCAAGCAATTCGCCCAAACTGGTTGAGAAGGCAAAGTCTGATGTCATGTCAACCAAATCTACAACAGTTACTACACTTGGTTTGAAATGGGACACTCTCACTGATGAACTGAAGTTAGCCAAGAAGGACTTTCCTGACACTCAAACACTGACAAAGCGCAAGGCACTCTCAGAAACATCGTCTGTGTTTGACCCGCTTGGCCTCGCCGCACCTCTGGTGGTTCCAGCTCGCAAGTTCGTTAACCAGCTGTGGACAAAAGGCAAAACATGGGACGAAAAACTGACACCTGAAGAGGCCAGAGAATGGACTAGTATTCGTACGTCACTCAAAATGTCAGCCGAGCTGACGTTCCCGCGTGCATTGGATATGAACACTACTGAAACTGTGCATCTCGTTGTGTTTTGTGACGGCACCCCAAAAACCGCATCTGGGTGTGTCGCCTATCTGAAACAGGGGCCAACTGTTCGTCTTCTCGGATCGAAAAACAAGCTGGTAGTCAACTCAGGATTCACAACGCCTAAAGCCGAATTGCAGGCCATGGTGATTGGTGCAAAGTATGGACATTGGATCGAGGAAACCTATCGTAATTCGTATCCACACCTGCAAACTCACTATTTGACTGACTCGGAAGTAGCCCTACATTGGATCAATTCGGATAAAAAACTGAATCAATTCGTTCAAAACCGTGTGAAACTCATCCGCTCCTTGACGCCTGTTAACAACTGGTTCCACGTGTCATCAGCTGACAATATGGCGGATATTCTATCTCGAGGAGCGACATTCTCAGCACTGGGACAGTCCAACTGGGTGTCCGGCCCAGATTGGTTGCAACAAGAACCCTCGTTATGGCCAACTACTCAACCTGCTGCCAAAATTCCGGCCCCCGGGGTCGTCATGGCTGCTGCCGTCGAAATGGAGAATACTTGGAAACCGGCATCTGAGGACATTAATGACGTCATCGACATTACGAGATTCAGTGATTACCAGAAGCTGCTTCGCACTACGGCTCTGGTAAAGTCTGCTTTTCAACACAGCAAAGCCCGTATCACCGCAGAAACACTCAATGAGGCCGAAATGCTATGGATTAAGTCCGCGCAACGCTCTGAATACGCTGAAGTAATTGATCACCTGAAACGTGGGTCGAAACGCCCACCACCTATCGTACATCAACTTGGACTGATTCTGACACAAGATGGAATTCTGCGCTGTGCCGGGAGGGTCCGCAAACACCCTCGCTACGAAAACGAAAACAAATTGCCGATTCTTCTTCCTAGGAACGCACCCGTAACAGGACTGATCATTCGCAGTGCACATGACACTGTTTTCCACTATGGAACAGGGGCAACAATGAGCCTCCTCAGAAAGAGATTCTGGATGCCACTCATGAGGAGAACTGTTCGTCGGATCGTCACACAATGCACAACATGCGCCAGAATAAGTGGAAAGCCTTACCAAACGCCACGCCCTGCACCACTTCCGGAATTCAGACTGGATGAAAAACAGCCGTATAACGCGACGGCTATTGACTTTACCGGACATTTGTTTGTCAAAGATCAAGGAAAAGTGAAAAAGGTCTACATCTGCCTATTCACTTGTTGCGCCACAAGGAACATTGCTTTGGAAATTGTTGACAACATGACAACCGCGTCATTCCTACGGGCACTACGTCGTTTTTGTGCATCATACTCTGTTCCCAGTATCATATACTGTGACAATGCCAAAACGTTCAAAGGGAGTGAAATAGAACTGAACCGGCTCTATCACTTGGTATCGAACAAGGACACACAGGACTATCTCGCCAAAAAAAGGATTAAATTCCGCTACATTCCCGCCCAAGCTGCTTGGATGGCAGGAGTACACGAGCGATGCGTTGGTACATGTAAAAGCGCGCTCAAAAAGGTTCTTGGAAAAGCAATGGTTTGCCGCGAGGAATTACAAACTCTTATCAAAGAAATCCAGGCCATAGTTAACAACAGGCCGCTAACATATACATCTTCAGAGTTGGAGGAACTCACTATCCTGACGCCCAACCATCTGCTACATGGGCGTCAGATTGAACTAATCGCAAATCAGGACATCACTGACGATCGGGAGGAGTTTGATATGAACTACAATGGAAAGGAAGAGCTTGAGAAATTAGCTCACCGCCGTGCACAATTGATAGAGAACTTCCGGAATCGGTTTCAAAGTGACTATCTAGCCTCACTTCGTGAGAGGCACGCCAATGACATTAAACGCAAAAAGCAATATGCCACCGCTGACAAAATCATTCTTGGAGACATCGTCATCATTTATGACAAGGACAAACCACGGAGGAATTGGAAAATTGGGAAAGTAACAAAACTGCTGCCTGGAAATGATGGTTTGACCAGAGTTGCGATGGTAAAGACAAGTTCTGGTGAATCCTGCAGGGCAATCGCCCACTTGTATCCCCTACATGTGAACACTGACACTCATGACAAGGATAGAACGGACAATCCGCAAGCTGACACCCCTACCCTGCGAGGTAGACCAGTTAGGAATGCCGCTGCGGTAGCCAGGTGCAAAATCAGAGATCAAACAAACAATGACAGTGACAGTGAATAAGCATGCTGTTCATTTGCATACTTTCATGAGTCTTACCATTGGGCTGCAATATGTGTGCAGCATGTGTGATCTTCGTGACGAGTTTAGGCTCTGCCCATCAGCCACGCATGTTTATTGGCTCTTTTATTCGTTTACTTGCATATATAACCGACCCATTGTGTAGGAATTTAGATGGTTTTGACATGTTTGAGCTATATTTGTTGCTTCAAGTATAAGTAGAAATGTTTAGCATCTATTCAGTAGAAATGTTTAGCATTATGTTGTACGCTTGACCTGAGGAGGTAGGCCTATGCACTGAATCAAAACAAAGTGATACTGCGTGACCTTAAAAGTTCAACAAATGGATGTGTTTGAGTATCAACGTGGTGTCAACCTCGGGTGACTGACCCAGTTCACCTCTTATCATGTTTACTTCTTAGGGTCACCGATCACGGGTCATACATTTCAGTTTGTGTTTCTTCAATTTCAGGAGTTGTTAACCCTTGCGTTGTCTTTTACTATGATGTCTGCTATATACAATGATGTTTGCTACTTGGACAACTATATTATAGATGTTAGTCAAATGTTAATCTTTAATGAATACTTGTATTTCTGTGGGGCGGAGGATGTCGTTAACTGTGTCTTAACCTTGAAAAGTTCACAACCTTAGTGACAAGTAGATTCTTTCCCATGCAATATGATATACTTGTTTATCACTGTATCCAGGACATGAACTCAGTTATATGTTGTAAGCGTGAGAAATAAAATCAGAGTTAGCATTGTCATCACACAAGAAACTTGTTCGCTTCCATCTCTCTCCAACGGAAGTTAACTCTCCAGCCACCCTGAAGAACCCCCCAACAGCAACGACGACAAACACGACTGACCACCTGTCAGGTGAGAGAATCAGAGAACTCATTTGATGGTTGTCAGCTGCCGGACTGCCGATCCCTGTGACATGTCCTATCAATACTACAGGACTGTAATGTCGATGTGGTTTCATTAGTTTAGTGCGAAAGCCAAGGTAAACTCTGATCGAGAAGTCAATGAATGAAATCAACTTATAGTTTTTCGAGGCCATTTGATCAAAACGGAAGTGAAGAGACAGTTCTACAGTCAGGGTGAACAAGCTCTCATCACGATGTGGCTGTTCGACAGAGGCACCCGGCGGTTCTGTTATGGAGTTATTCTTGGAGTTTGCTTGGTATACTACATGCGTGTGATACCATGGGTCTGGGAAACTCTAGACAAGGTAATGTAAGCTACCAGCTTCCCATTTCAGCGTTCCGTAATCCAGACAAAAAATGCCCCCAATGTAGGATTAAGCATCATCATTCTAGAGAGACGAAGACGTGACATATAATACAGGCTGACGTGACATATATAAAATACCTATACATGTATATACAATCAGCATAGAAAGCAGCTTGTTTAGACTGCACGTATTAAAAGGAGCCCGGTAGTGCAACTTTTTCTCGACAGCCAACGCCACCATCGCCGTGCGCGCCACTCTCCAACCCCAGGGACTAACTACGTTGTCGGCGAATGGACCTGTTGTTCTACGCACATGTACATTTGCAAAGGTTTTTTTGTAGTTTGTATTGCTGCCGCTAGGTGGCTCCCTCTACGTCGGCAGTCAAAATACCGGTAAGAGATCGCCTACCGTGCTCCTTTAACTTGTCTCAAACCTCGTCATTAATAATTCATTGGTATAGAACTTTGTACTTGTTTTTTTTTCATCAGGATTTCGAGAAAAGAAGCAAAATTAGCCCAAAGATGCCGAATGTCTGGCCAGCTGCTGCTGATGTCCGCAGCGGACGGAGGAGCCGGGATGTCTACGCCGGGCGTGTCAAGGATGTCTACAGCGAGGATGTCACCGTAGTCACGGCGTACTTCGACCTTGGGTCATTTCAGAAAGGCAACAAAAAGCCTCGGACGTTCACCAAGAGTATGTACGAAAAACGACTCGAGGAGTATCGGCGTTTAGACAATCATCTCGTCGCCTTTTTCGATGATCGGCGCATCTATAACAACTTCAAAAAACTCCGCTCCCACCTGAAACATAAAACCAAGGCGATTTTCATCCAAAGGAACACACTGAGGGCGTTCCGACTCATTGGTCAAGTCCGAGAGATTTTAGCGTCTGCGGGATATCCCAAGTATCACCCGGATACAGTTGTTCCCGAATACGGCTGCGCAATGAATGCCAAGTATGAGCTTGTACAGAGGGCAGCAAAGGAAAACTACTTCAATACGACATACTTCGCTTGGTTCGATGGAGGATTTTTTCAAAATCAGACCGATAGTTTGCCATTTATGGTTGCCACACCGCCAGGTTTTGATGCGTCGAAGGTGGCATACGGCCAGATGCTGCCAAGGAATAGTGAGCTGTCGCCGCGAGAGATCTATCTTACCAACCAATATTGGGTCTGCGGATGCGTGTTTATCGCCAGGCGTGACGTCATGTTAAAATGGACGTCGTTATACAAGTCTTACTATGAGCGGTTCTTGAACCAGGGGCTTGCCAGTACTGACGAACAAGTTCTGTATGCTATGTTTTCGGAGAAAATTGACAATCCGTCAATTCAAATCCAGACATATTGGGTACGACCTGAGAGAAATAAGTGGCATATCCTTGGCTATCTTATGAAAGACAATTGGAAATGTCATAGTCTACGATACTGCTGACCGTGTTGGCCATAGATTCGTGGACAAAAGCTGCATGATTAGGCTACAATATTGATGGACGCCTGATCTAAATCCTGCAGCACCCTGGTAGCCAAATCAGACGTCTGTTGGTGCCAGAAAACACCAGAGTAGGCTCCAGTAACTCAGCCATCCACCACGAAAACTCTCGGCGTTCACTTGGATTTAAAGCGAATTGATAGCGGATTTTATTTACATTTGGCTGGTGTTTGTAAACACAAAATTTCAGCCAATCAGAATGCACGAACATTTCTTTGTTGACATTCTGGAGAAGTTTGTTTACATTTTTTCCCGAAAATTCGTCCCCTTTCAAATTCTATTTCTAAATCAATTTTTTTTTCGGTATCAATTCGATTTAATTCGTCTAAAGGTAGAGCAGGATAGGCCCGCTCAATACTCTATGAAATTTACGACTCTACTCATATCTATTGCCACTAACTCTTTTTTTCACTAAAATAATGTTGAATCTGGCGTTATGCCATGAAAGGAACTCCGTGGAAACTGTGCACTAACTAGGCCTATGTATTATAGTTTCGGGCGTGCAGTTATCGCGACTAATTCTGAGACAGCAGTTTTATCACAAAATTTCAAAACTTTGGCACCGATTCCTATCACAATTCGAGTTCATGTCACGCCTTGTCTCTCACTTATACACCTGACGTCAGCTGACCAACAAACAAGACATGAATTCCTTCTAATGCGTCATTGGTCAAAAATCATCCAATCAGAATCTTGACGTGTGAATCTCGACATCTTTCACGTGAACTCTTGCGCGGCTTCTGTCATGAAAATTTAGATCCAAACTTTGAATATTTGGAAGTTTGAGTTCTTCAGCTGATTCGATGGGTTTTCTTTCTCTCACGTCAGGTTCACTGAACCCTCTCTTAAGGTGTCTATGTCCGTCAATAGGGGGCAGATATTGGTGACTTCCATCACGTGACCCCGGAAAAGTCTTGTTGTTGTCGTAGCTGTATCTGTAAATAATATTTAGACTCGTTACATGTGTAGATACTCAAGCCATCTCCATCATTTGTAACCACGTTGCCATCATTTGTATCCACGTTGGTCTCGTAGCGATACATACTCCACGCAGCGTTGAAATGTTTTGATAATTGGACGAAAATTTTAACACTGCCATTGACGCTAGATCGCCATCTTGAAAATCTTGACGTCATCATCGGTGGGCTGTCTATCACGTGACGCGAACTTCTTTTTCAAAATGGTATTATTTGCAGAAAACAGTATTTATCTTGTCGAAAATGAAACAAAATAACTTTTATTACTTTAAATCTACTCCACCGATGTTTGTATCACTCTACCTTTATACACCTATCTTCAACGATCTATATTGTAAGCGTAGAAAACGACGTGATGGGTAACCGCTTAACAATTAGAAGAATTTCTACTGTTCGCTCCGCGCTCGCAATAATTTTCAAGATGGAAACCTAGCGTCGATACTAGTGGTGATATTCTCGACATCTTCGGGGCAGGTGACCTGAGCACCAGTACCCTGGATTATCTGTGTTTTTGCTGTCAGATGCGTTTGTAATAAGCATTGGTTCATCTTATCTGAGCAGACAGACCAACAAACATTACCTCCTCTCAAACATGTCCCTGGTCCTCTCAATCGGGAGCGACCTCTTTCGGCCATAATCGTAGCGCCACCTAATGACAGGTTCGTAACCTAAAAACGAGCCGTAATCGTTCGACGTGACCTTGATCTTCCGTCTGTGCTCATCCAGGACCTGATTCTTCAGAGCGGGTCCAGTTTTGTTGAGGTATGTCCTGGGCCATTCTCTTAAGAAGGACCCGTAAACTGTGTTCGTTGTTGTCGACCTTGGGTAGGGCAAGGCCAAACCCTGGTCGTGATAGGGGTCGTGCCCGCTCATGACTTCTGCCGTGCTGTAAAAGCGAGAAAAATGATCAGCGCCGCAGACGTGACCCCTGCATTGGTGGAATGGTGTAGTCATCGGGGTCCAGATCAGGGGCGGATCCACGATTTCGGAAAAGAGGGGGCGCACTGTGCAAGAAACATTGAAATCTGCGGTGAATTTCAATGATTCGCTCCAAATTCCAGAATTTCACGGTCGATTTTACAGATTTGTTGGCAGAGGGTGCGCGGGCCGGGCGCGCTTCCCCTGGATCTCTTGCTCCTGGTTTGTAATCAACTTCTATCGAGTTGTCAGCAAGTGAGGTTGGCCAATGCGTAAGGTATATACACTCTAAAAAAATTCTCGTCGTACTGACAAGCTGGAACTCGTTCTCAGAATATGCTTCAATTGACAGGGTCTATCTTGTCAATTTACAAGTTTTTACCTTGTCATCCTCGGGAAAGAGACATCTTATCATTGAAACAAATACATCTCGTCATTCAGGCTACACAGAAATTAAAAATTATGCGCCAAGAGACCGTTATGCGGTAGTTACAAGTACATGTACTAACAACAGGTACATATGAAAGAAAAACCCTCCCAAATTTCAGGGCCTACGGCGGGATTCGAACCTACGACCTATGAAATATATAAACTACTAGACATAACCCCTAAACCCTCGTGGCTAATGAGGCAACGATGGTAACAGCATGCTTAGAGTTCAAGAAATTGAGTGATAAATGTGAGGGAAGCGCATGCGCAACAATTTCCTGCAACCTGAAACTTATTAACTAGATACCTTGTCAACTGGACAAACTGAACTCGTCACAGAGATGTGCGACTCGCCATGACAAGTAAATCGTGTCATGAATGACGTAATTCGTCAGGCTGACTAAAGCATCTCATCAATATTCGCAGACAAGTTGCGGTGACAAGAATTTTTTAAGAGTGTAACATGTACCAACGGTTGACCATCATACCATCGAGTTTTAACTAAACTAAACTAAACTACCATCGAGTACTAGAAGCTATGGGATTTACTATTCCTCAGTTCTGCCATCGAGTACTAGAAGCTATGGGATTTCTATTCCTCAGCTCAGCCATCGAGTACTAGAAGCTATGGGATTTCTATTCCTCAGTTCAGCCATCGAGTACCAGAAGCTATGGGATTTACTATTCCTCAGTTCTGCCATCGAGTACTAGAAGCTATGGGATTTCTATTCCTCAGCTCAGCCATCGAGTACTAGAAGCTATGGGATTTCTATTCCTCAGTTCAGCCATCGAGTACTAGAAGCTATGGGATTTCTATTCCTCAGTTCAGCCGTCGACTACTAGAAGCTATGGGATTTTTATTCCTCAGTTCAGCCATCGAGTAGGCCCACTAGAAGCTATGGGATTTACTATTCCTCAGTTCAGCCATCGAGTACTAAAAGCTATGGGATTTCTATTTCTCAGTTCTGCCATCGAGTACTAGAAGCTATGGGATTTCTATTCCTCAGGTCAGGCGGATCATCCTAATGGAGAGAAGCAGAGGGAGGTTATCTGTCATGCTCTCCCTTGGACACTATAGAAAAGAAATGTTCGAACTCACATACATGTGCGTCTCTACCACAGGCACAGTACATGCGCCCCGTGCTGTACATGTACCCTGTAGGCCTACATGTGCCACAAACGGGGAGAAAAGGTGAACAGAGCTACAAGCAAAGGTGACGAGACGAAAACACTGACCTTGGACTCCAAACTCGCTTCATATTAAGCAAATCCGGAATAACCACACAGAATATATTCCTATGGAAAGATGATCATTTTTGTCAAGTATATATGCACTGAATACGTTCGTTGGTATTTTGTGTAAGCCCGAGGGTTTCGATATCTCCTACATCATTGATTGATTGGTCGCCTCAAATATGATTAGCACAAAGGAAACTGAAAATTACTTCAGCAATCAGCGAATATTGAAATAATTTCACAGGCAACACGTCAGAGAGATCGGGAAACTATCTTGTCACCAAGCAACGAAAAATGAATTAACGACTTCCGATCTGTTGATTTGTGTCTCCGAAAACACGTCTCATGAAAGTCTTGCGCATGGTTTGCTCATGGCACAAACGGTCAAGGGTACAAAGACACCAAACGAACTGCGCAAGACGCTTCCTCTAGCGATTTACATACCATCATACGACCAACTTTGCTTGGCCATATTTCAAAAACCTGTTTATTTTAACTTATGTGTACAAATAAGCCGACCGTTCCTGCGCCTATACTAACTGAAATCTGCCGTTTGGACGGCCTGTCAAATATTTTCGGAGAGCAAGCCAACCGAACGAACGAGAGAATGGTAAATATTTTACGGGAAACTTGATCTTTGAGAGATAAATACCTGGTGGTATGTTCATGGTATAGTGAATGCTAGTAAAATCATTGGTGTTTGATTTGTCATTTAGGGGGAGAATGGGATCATAACTACGATAGAGGGCGGCACACACGGCAACCAGGTCCAAAATAAGCCGTGGTTACACTACCTAAAATAAAATCCCCGGGTTTTTTGCGGCCACACCTATGAATTGCCGGGCTTCAAGAAACCCGTTTCTGAAAAACACGGGTTTTTGAAACACGGCAAGCTCGCCGTGCTTTTCGAAATCCCGTTTCGTTAGTTCTTAGCACGGCTACAGATGACGCAGCCATTAAGTGGCGTCATTTTCGCGCCTCCAACAATGTGTGCCAATACAGAAATGACCGAAGAGTCAGTGCATACAGCGCACCTGTCGCCGGGCTACTTAACTACAATGTAAGACCTCTCGCCGGGCTTTTCGTTCACACGGGTCTGGGAAAACACGGGTATTTTCAACAGGTGTAACCGTAGCTTATATGGACGCCTTTTGTGTGGGAAATTGATGAGGAGCTGGATGTCACTTTCATTTCAATATGAGTAGGCCTATTAGCAACCAGGACGCCACCTTTTGGCCAACTTAAAGTACAAGTACAATCCCATGCCCCAAAATTGTTATCATGGTTGAAATCAATGCTTTTCGTTCGCTTCCGTGTTAAGGTGAATAATTTCAGTCAATAATGCAGGAAATTGTTGTTCGATGCTTCATGCCCGTCCGAAACAGGTGAAGATTAGTTTTGAATGAGGTCACTGATACAAAGGTGGCCATGTTTGACAAAGCTAATGTTGACGTGCCAAAAGATTTGTGGTCTCAACTTTCCAACATGGATTAGGCCCGATGATCAATACAATATAGGTTAATGTTACTTTCATTACAAGGATCCCCGGTGCCAATGGAGGTTTCTTTGGTATAGTGTTGTACGAAGATTGGGAGGGTCGGCTAGGCCTTTCATGTCATCCATATCAATTGGTCAGCCATGTTCAACAGAGTAACCCCCCCCCCCTCCAGGGGTCTAGACAGAAATACAGAAATAGCGATCGGAGGTGGCCGCATAGAAACCCCGCTAGCGCTAGCGGAGCCCATCTGCCGATAGTGCTGTACACTTTTCCATGCATTTTAAAGCAAGGTTCATTGGCACACGGATCCGATCCGTTTTCAGTCCGTTTGCCCCTAGTTTTCCGGATACGACAATGCAAAAGTCCATTTGAGCTATTTTTTACGGACCTGAATCGGACAGGATCCGTGTGCCATTTACATAATGAACCTTGCTTAACACCGATAGGCTGTCGAAGGACTAGCGGAGTTTCTAAGCGGCTACCCCAGGAGAACCATATCACTGTGAGAACCACAACAGAAACATGATTGCCGACCTGACACCTTCTTGCTCGACTATACTCCACCGATACTACTTCGATCCAGTGATCTTTCAAAACAGACAGAAAGGGTCAACTCGGACTGGAGGGAGATTGGAACACGGGATTTTCTGCATCAAGAGTAGGTCGTTAAAGGGACTTTTGGCAAGGTCCGTATCGTCGATCCGTATCACGTATAATGACGTATGACTTTAATAGAAAATGCATTAACTCGATACGTCATACCAAAAATATATTTTTGCTCATACGTGACACGGATGGACGATACGGAGCCTTGCCAAAAGTCCCTATTAGCTATCTGATAACTTCACTACCGGTACCATTGCCTTGATTTAAAGTCGAATTTACAAACCTTCAGGATTCCATTGCCATTCTTCACAAAACCTCACACATCGGTCAGTAAAATTATGACTTAGAGCACCATACCGAATAGCAAGAAGTCCATGTAGCGATTAAGGCCTACTAACCAAAGGCTTTTATTCTTATTACCAAGAGAAATGTATCGCCTGTGGTGTTATGATAATAAATCTAAACTTATGATCAAGCCTTAGATCCAATGATTTTTTCGTATATGATATTGCATTAGACCGCTGTGAGACGAGTATGTTATATACTTACTTTTAAAAAGTAATATTATGATAATCATTGTATGTCGGCTATAGCCAGCACAAGGAAAATGCGGCGGTAAGTAAGAATAAGTGGGACATCATTGTGAAAGGTGTTCGATGGTGAAAGCTCGACTGTACAAAAGGCAATACTGATTGGTAATGTAGACTTATCTACAGGGTGTAGCAGAAAATGTCACCTGAACAGCAGTGACGAACTTGTTCATCGAGAGTTCACGGGATCTTTTGGAAAGACCGCGTAAATCTGGTCTGGCACACAGACTAGTGGTGTTACGTTCGTACATCTCATAAGGCATGGTTTCACTACATAAAATCCCCGGGTTTTTTGTGGTCACACCTATGAATGAGGAACCCGCACAGGCCATGTCGATTTAGAGGAATCAGAGGAATCGGAGGAATCAGAGGAAAATTCAGTCTGCAGCCCATCAGTCACACACCATCACATGACTATCATGTAATAAATATATAAACACAACCACGTGGTTGTGTAAACGTCATAACAGCTTTAGTGGAACTTGCAATTCGGCCCTTTTCTCTTAAAGTGCTGGCTTTCGGCCCTCAAGTCATTTTAACTGTCTTATCACCACTCTCGATGATGATGAGTTTATTATAACAACCCAATAGCGAAGGAAATGTTATGAATTAACTATCCTGATAATTTTATATTTTATCTGATGGTGATTTTCTGGATTTTCGAGGCCGATTCCTCTGATTCCTCCGATTCCTCTGATTCCTCTAAATCGACATGGCCCCCGCACACTAACGTCACGACGTGGCGCTGCGAGCGTTTGTACCGAAGTCTCTGTTTTTCTAACGTTATTTCCATTTATTTCTGGCGTGAAAATAAACCATTTGTCTTGGTCGCCCAACAATAAAACTTACATCATCTTGTAGCAGATGAAATTTTCTTTTAATCTCATTCCTTTTTTTTCTTAAAATGAAGATAAAATGGCGATAAAAGCAACGTCTTTTGTGTCATTTTTCCTGTAGAAAAATGTTCAGGCAATTTTTTCAGGACGCAACGTCAGCACCTCACATGACGTCAATGACACCTAAAATGACGTCAATGACGTCGTTTCGGTACAAGCGCTCGCAGCGGTGAGCGGGTTCCCCATAGTCCGGCAGCAGATGGAGTGAACCGTGCAATGCGGTCTATAGAAGATTTTTTTGTTTGATTTAAGAGAGTTGAATATGTAGTTTCAGAATCTGCCTGATGACACATTGGCATCCTTGGGCAATCTTAGTTATTTGCATATTCAATTTTGTGAACTGACTTCAACGTTGGACGCCGACGGACTCAACAACTGAGCTCTGTACAGGAGAGTGAGACCCGATGTACAGCTAACTTTGTAACGGTTGGATTTAAACCCCATAAATGTATTACTAACAGATAGAAATATGGTGTCTCGGAACCAGACAAACACATTCTCAATTGTTTTTAGTCCTTATGTACTGAGAGACGACGCTTTTTATATAAATTAACACAAAAATGGGTCAAAATGCATAAAACGTCAATTTCAATTAGGTAGCTGCTTAAAACTTCCAAAGAATAGGCTTATTTGATTCCGAGGTACCATATTTCTATCTGTTGGTAATACATTTATGAGGTTTAAATCCAACCGTTACAAAGTTAGCTGTACATC
>NMRB01003475.1:3425-15403 GCA_002633025.1 Notospermus geniculatus | reverse complement strand
CCCCCCCCCCGTCCCTATGCTACGGGCCTGTAAAGGATGTTTAAGGGGAAGCTAATTGTAAATTTTCATGTTGCTGGGATCGAGGGCTGGTATTTATCAAACGTCCTAAGATAAGTATTGCCGAAACCCTAAGTACCATACTAAGCTAAGTACATGTACTGTACTTAAACTGGAATTCATGAATCGCCTTAAGCACCATACTTAGCTTAGTCGGGTACTTAGAGTTAAGTATGGTTCTTAAGTCTGTTGCCAAGGATGAATGTCACATTTCAGCACTTATTGTGGTGATTTCTGTGGTTTGGGAGGAGGCCCGCTCAGTCATGAACGCTGACCGTACGAAAAGCACTGATGTAATCACGACAATTTCGACATCTTTCTTGTTTAAAGGGAGACTCCACTCATTGTAAACTTTTGAATATTTATCAATCCATGTAGACTATTGCCATGAGTTGTGATGCCACTAGTGTCAATAGGCTGACGACCTTTGTAGTAAATGAGCTAATACTCACTGTGGTCAACGTACACCAATGACGACAGGAGTACACAGCATAGACGAAGTTCCGGTAGCAGATGCTAATTTTTCCAATGTAGTTTTTGGTGAAACACGTTGCATAAATCGATCAATAACTGTCCGGGGTTCAACTCAGTAATACGCTGTATCAAATACACCATCTTGCGTAACCTATCTTCAGGTTATTTTTCTAGTATTCAATTTTAAACGCGATATGACCTTGGCGTTGTCAATGAAAGGCCCTTCCTCGTGAACATCGGGACATTTTGACCATGGAGTCCCAAGGTGAAGGAAGTCTAGTACGTATGATTCATATTGTTGAGGGAAATAACCTGCACTGTGCAAATTTCGGTGAGAATTTGGCCAAAAATGTTCTGAATCTGCTATAGTCGTACACCCATTGACACCATGAAAAAATTGGAAATAGCATCCCGATGACTGATGTACATTGGATTTTTCAGGGGCGATTGCCCTCTATATATTAATCTCCTTGGACTTTAGTCATAGGAGTAAGGTAATCACTTCGGTTAAATCAGTTCTCTCGACGATTGCACTTGAGCTTGCTTCTTTTTTTATGTACGGAACCTGCCGGGGGTGCTGCAGTAGCAGGGTGTTTGCATCGCAATCGCAGTGCCGCCTTCGACCAGTCAGCCTACACTTACAACTGCAGCCATCATTTATCTGCCACCATTGTGGGCAATCCCTGAAGACAGCTAAAACGTTAAAATGTCATGTGTCGCCCACTAAGCACGGAGAGGGCACCACTGTCAGAAATGCGGGATATGTACACTGTTAGAAATTATTAATTTTACAGTAGTAATTTTGCAGTAATTTTACAGAAAGTCCCTGCAGCAGAGTCCCCAGCACTTTCTGTAAATTTACATAATTTTTTTAATGGTATGATTCATGTTTTCCTGTTTTGGTTGGACTCCATTGGACATCCCATTATGATGTCTTCTGAGAGCAGTATGAAATATAATTTGGTCAACCTCCAGTCAAGTCTCTGTTAACATTTATTTAAGTCTGTAGTTTTACAGATCACTCTGTAATTTTACAGATCCAGTGCTGGGGACTCTGCTGCACAGATTTTCTGTAAAATCTTCTGTTATTTCTAACAGTGTAGAAAGGCGTTCGGGCATTTAACTCACAGATAAAGAGCTACATGTGTGACAAATAAGACGAGATTCACCCAAGAGTCTAATTATAGCAAACACGTTAATCAAGAAACCTGGGACCTTATTCACGAAGCTCCCGTAACTTACAGGAGTGCGCAAACTATTTTCCTTTAGCGGACAAGCTATTGTTCACTATCAGCCTGACAAAGGATTTGCGTTCCCTTAAAGTTACGGGAGCTTTGTGAAAAAGGTCCCTGCACACGCAAAAGGCATGATTCATTTATAATTTCATTTATTCAGAAAGAAATATTTCATTAAATGAGATGCATCAATCAGTATGTAACTTCTAAAATGGTTGGATATTGAGGACACAAAGATGATTTTTCGGCCAAGATGATGAAAGATGATTCCCTGTCACATCAAACTTGGCATCATGTAACACCATAAATTACTCAGCCTTGCTGACGCTGCTTAATTTTCGATGACACCTGGAATTGAGGTTGAACATATATTTTTAATTCTGTGTATGCAGGGTCGGAGGGGTACATACATTAATTTGAGCAGAGGGTCCAAAGTCTGGGAGTGGACAACAGGTGGCAGGTATACAACCTTATCTGGAATGAAAAAAACCCAGCATAGTTAGCACAACATACCACAGGGGCTTGGGATTTCGCGTCATACGAGTCTAGGTTCGTCACGCCGAGTGCCGAAGGCACGAGAAGGGTGGACACTTCAAGCGATTTCGGCCGACTCGACTTTTTAAAGTTGCCGATATTCACAAGTAAACAAAAAACTCAACCAAACTTTACACCCACTGTATTCCTGAGATCCTACTCTTCCTAGATATACATCGTTTGTAACCATACTCCACTGATACGTTGAGATATTAGGCAAAATCTCTGAAAATTTCACGTTCATGAGGCTGCTTGATACACAGTCAACGCAATCGCCATGTTGTCGACCTGCGCATCGGACTTGCGCTTTGGCGATAACATGGCAGTTGTGTACATTCTGTATCAAGCAGCCTCATGAACGGGCAATTTTGCCTATTTATCCCAACTTGTCGGTGGATTATCGTTACAAACTATGTATATCTAGGAAGAGTAGGATCTTAGGAATACGGTTGGTGCAAAGTTTGGTTGAGTTTGTTGTTTACTTATGAATATCGGCAACTTTAAAAAGTGAAGTCGGCCGAAATCGTTTGAAAATGGCGCCGAGTGTCCACCCTTCTCGTGCCTTCGGCACTCGGCGTGACGAACCTAGACTCGTACGAAATCCCAAGCCCCTGTGGTTGGATCAGCATCCGCTGACTGGTTCTCGGTAAGACCGTTTGGCGCAGCACCAGTATTCATCGCCAAGCACTCTGGCCTGGTGGTCGAGTGGTGTAACACGCTTGACTTTCAATTCGAACAGGGTCAGTGCGTGTCTGCGTGTCTATGCATGGGCAAGTAAAAGACCCCACACAGGCAGTGTTTCTGCCAGAGGGTACGCAGGGTACGCTGTGAGTACCCTAGGAACAGAAAAGGGCCATTTTCTTTAATTTCATGGGGTTTTTTGCTGATTTTGAAGAACTGCATACCCTCAAAAATATTTCTGGCAGAAACCCTGACAGGTGGACAGTAGCCTGTCGTGGACTCCATACCATAGTAAAAGCTTAACCCTCAAAAGGGTTATGAAGCTCTCAAACGATACATACATACTGTACATACATTTCACCTCCCCTGGAATCCAAAAGGACCCTGCTCTGAAATCTAATGTAGTGAGCACTAGATGTGAGGGCAAGTGTAACAATATTCCTCAAATTTGATCTGGTCCTTCAGCTGCGTATTGTGGCAAAGGCATGTTCATTGACAACTCTACTATATACCATTGTTGTTGAATCTGATCCAAGGTGTTTAACACACCTGGCAGTATACTGTGGGGTGGGCGTGCCCATTTGAAGCCAAATATAATTCAAGCCACAAGACTGAAGGGTGCCCTTAATATGTTGAACCACGGTGAGACATGTCTATCCAGTCTATAAAGATATAATAAAAGGAGTCATCCTCCAGAAATATCGCAAATTTTCGACCCCAACCGGGGACTATGGCAAGCGAAACGTTGCAATATTCAATACAGTGTAAATATATGTTTGATGAAAATATTTATATGTTTGATGAAAGATTTTTTTGTTCGATTGAAAAAAAATATTTGTGTGATAAAAAATATTTATGTGATAAAAAATATTTATATGGGTAAACGGAATTATGGGTAATTTTTTGCGCCCCCTATCGTAAATTATAGTTCCTCTAACAAGTCTATAGGAACGTAATATTTGTTTATTGTCCTCATCAGAAGACTCTGAAAATATAAAAATAAACCCGTTTTGACCAACTGCCATTGTTTTTGGAAGCTTGTTCAATTTGTGTAGCTTGGTTACATAGATGTTCTCCCCTTCCCAACGAGGGAGATAAAAACTGACAAAGAAGTACTTCCTGTTAATGTCTTCAGCAAGAAGAACAAATCTATCGTTGGTAATCTCATAGTATAATGGGCTGGGGACATATCTCCAATATGGCGTGTCTCCGAACGGACGAATTCTGTGAGGGATATTGTAGCTTTCATTCCTCCACATACCGTAGCCTTGACTTTTAAATTTGTGGAGACGTCTGTGCAGCAGTACGAGGTCCATTCTTTTACAGAGTAGTCCATACCGGTATCTAGAAGGTTGTTTTACTTGAGAGAGCTTCGTTATTTTTCCATTTTCCCAAACCGACGATGATGTCCCATTTTCCCGACTCAATCGTCACCTAATTAACAACAAGTAATATTTACGGGCATGAAGACAGTGCATCATAAGTAAAGCCAGCATTTCGTCGTCTCCACCCAAGATCTTAAGTAGAGAATGAAAACTAAACCTTTTTGAGGAACAAAAATTCATGGTCATCAAGAATCGAGTTTTCACTTTCTCTATCAAATGTATTACTACTAGTGAGTCTCGTCTTCTGCCGTGTTCAATGTAAAGAAAATTCATACCGAAAATCGCAGAAAATCGTCCGTCGTTAGTAATGGTAAGGTTAGTTAGGTACTTGACTCTAAACGTGGGATACGTGTGAGGGTGGAAAGAGCATAAGTGAAACGTCACTTTTTCTTGATTCCATTCAGGCTCATTATAAATCAGGTACGTTGTTTCTGTTGAAGATTTAATGAGAAGCTTGCGACTTGAGAAAAACGTCAGCGTCCCTTCTGGGACATATTCACCGATGTTCTTCTTCTGAAATATTACATAGTTCAGGGGTTGATCTGTCTGTTCTAATGCTAAAGCCCAGCGTACATAGGCCTTGCGACTGGAAGCAACTGAACCGAACAGTTGCTACAACAGGTCATTGCGGCAACGAGTGGCACAACCCAGTCTTCAATCTGGAGCGCCCGCACACATCGGACAGGCAATGGTACTGAGTGTATGGCACGCAATTTGCTTCGAAATGTCAAGAACAAAAAACACAATATATCGAAGTTAGCAAAAACAAAGTCAGAAGACATATTTCATTTCAAAAACATAAAAAGTAAAGTGAAAAGTTATTTTTAAAGAGTTGAAAGAAAAACACAGTCAAAAATGAGTTTTTAAACGGTTTATAAACACGGTAATAATAGAAAACAAAGTCAGACTAAGAACAAATTTATAATCGACAGAAAAAACACAGTCGAAGAATTAAAAATAAAGTCGAACATTATGACGTCATCATTTCTTGTATTCTCCATGCCAAGTTGTTCGCAGCGCCACCACATATGGTATGGGGGCGCTCACTTCAAACTTTACTTTTTATGTTTTTGAATCAAAATATTACTTCTGACTTTGTTTTTTGCTAACTTTGACTGTGTGTTTTGTTCTCGACATTTTGAAGCAAACGGCGTGCCATACTGAGTGCCACACGGAAATTGTCGATGTCTTCCGGTCGGACCACTCGGAGAGTCATGGAATAACCATGTAAAATGGTTGCGCCCTCGATAAGTTAGGTATGCGTTGTTTGAAACAAACAAAACAAGTGTAATTTTATCAACGCCTTTTATCAAATCAAGAAACTGAACATTCCCTGGTTCATTCTCGTGGTTTCCGCAGTGGGCGCTGCCATTTTGTGGATCATGTGATTCCTTCACGTGACCAGGTATGCTCCAGAAACGGTGAAATTCATTGCCAGCACGGGTACAGCGGAAGCCACTGAAGACAACTTAGGCCAACAAGCAGCAACCGGTGCCAACGAGTAGAACATGAGCAACACTGTTTAGAACTAGCGGCACCGGTGTAAAAGAAATGCAGGTCCGCCGGGAACCAAGGTCCCTTGAGGAACCCATTCCTTAGGAACCATTGCCCTACCCGGACTTCCGCTCCTGGCCCCGTATTCATAAAACTACATTTGTACTTAAGTCTAAGTGTGATACTTATCTTTTGTGTTGAACAAAGGAAAAGTGTCATACTTAGACTTAAGTAGTTTTATGAATACGGGGCCAGGGTTACCAATCCTAGGTGTACCGGTAGGACTCTGATTACTAGTTAGATTACTATTAGTGACAGAAATCAAAGTCCGCCGTAACCGAAGTCCTTCCCCTTTTGTATTAAATGCACAATAGAATCTGTGTAGCTTTTTAATAGGACATGCGTAATGCCCGTTGTACACGGTAGGATTTTTTGGTACTAAAAATTATAGTTTCTCGGTTTACCCAAGTCACAAGTTCACCAGCTTCAGCGTATCCAGAACACGGCCGCTAGGATATTAGCCGTGGTTACACTACATAAAATCCCCGGGTTTTTTGCGGTCACACCTATGAATTGCCGGGCTTCAAGAAACCCGTGTCTGAAAAACACGGGTTTCTGGAACACGGCAATCTCGCCGTGCTTTTCGAAATCCCCGTGTCTCATTAGTTCTTTAGCACGGCTACAGATGGCGCAGCCATTAAGTGACGTCGTTTTCGCGCCTCCAACAATGTGGGCCAATAGAGAAATGACTGAAGAGTCAATGCATGCAGCGCAACTGTCGCCGGGCGACTTAACTACAATGTAGTAGTGTGACCACTCGCCGGGCTTTTCGTACACACGGGTTTGACACGGGTCTGGAAAAACACGGGTATTTTTATGTAGTGTAACCACGGCTAGTATCAGGTAGAAGGAAATATGATCATATAACACCAGTGCTCTATGATCTTCACTGGCTTCCGGTTGACAAACGTGTTGAATTTAAGACTCTAGTTCTTGTTTTCAAGTGCATTCATGGTCTTGCTCCTGCCTACCTGAGTGAACTCGTGAAGGTTCGGGAATCTCCCAGACGACTTCGCTCTTCTGACCAACTACAGCTGAGGGTACCATTCACTAGAGCGAGCGTTGTCGCCGAGCGGGCTTTCTCGGTGGCAGGACCAAGACTATGGAATGAACTTCCTTCTTCGATTCGCTTGTCAGAATCTTTGGAGAGTTTTAAGAGATCGTTGAAAACTCACCTTTTTCAAACTGCTTTTAATGGAATTGAATAATGTTTTAATAATTGTCTTATTCATTGTCTTATCCATTGTCTTAGGCCTATTTTTGTCTTAAATTATTCTTATGTAAAGCGTTTTAGAACATTTCAAATGGTTTTACGCTATACAAAATTCTATTATTATTATTATTATTATTAAGGGAGTAAGAAATAAAAGTGGAAAATAAGAAGTGGGAAATTTTGGAATTTTGCGTGAGTTTTTTCAATTTCTCAAAATGGACGAAAATTTTTGTCCATTTTGAGAAATTTTCTTGAAATAACATGACATTTCGCCTGATTTTTCGGGCTATATTTCTCAAAATGGACAAAAATTTTCGTCCATTTTGAGAAATTGAAAAAATTCACGCAAAATTCCAAAATTTCCCACTTCTTATTTTCCACTTTTATTTCTTACTCCCTTTAATATTATTATAAATGGGGCTCAAATGGGTGTNAAAGCGGCAGAGTAAAACAAATAGCCACGGCCAGGAATACACCAGAGATGCAATACACAGCAAAAAGTACCTTTGACGTAACTACATCCATAGCGGGCGTCACCTCCATTTTCAAGACAGCACTGAATCCAATGAATGACCCCATAACCTTCAGACAAAGTCCAAAGAAAAGTGCACAGTACTTTCCCACAATAAGATCGGCGTATAATCCAGCAAGTAATGGTAAAATGTAAAGAAGAATGCATCCTATAATAACGAGCGGTGTAATCGACTTGAGGTCAAGGTCAAAGAACCTATGGGTATCACTGACAAAAATCTCCTCAAATTCACTTATGCTTATTGAATGTAGTAATATCGCCACCATGAGGCAACCTTTACCCCAACATCGTTTTCTCTGATCACAGCTACGGCTGGTGGAGTTGGACAACAGTGGAAGACGTTCTAAATTCCCGTTTGGCATTCCTGCGTCTGTTGTTTTTATTCCTGTGTGTATTTCTCGCGGACCTTTCAAAATACTGTGAAAATTGAGGACCGCACTCAAGATGAACGTTCCACGACTGTGAAATCCGAATGTCGAATATCCGAACAGTAAAACTAAACTAGTTTCCTGTATTGAGCTAAAGAATTGAAAAGCGGGATTAATGTATCGAGTACTTCCTGAATGAAACATTCCATTGACACATTTGGCATGTTTTCGTTACGCTCAATAACTTTTTTTTATCTCTCGCACGCCCATCGTCACATGCTGTTCGCGTAAAAAAATATGAATTACACTTGAGTCTGAAAAAATACTGGATAGTTCTGAACTTAGTTTAGTTAAAGCTGAACTGCATGAATAAAAAGCCCCCATGCGACGAACAAGAGAAATGCTAACGCCCTGCAAACACCTCAGACGAAGGCTCAGAACATGATAGACCCCACGAGGCCAGGAGGGCGCCTCACATGGTCGAGCAGCAGGACATGGCGAAGGTCATACAAAAGAACTTGTCATCGAAGAGCCAATAGAGAGGTTTTGCAAGCTTACGTTTTACATTTACAATTTGAAAACACCTACAATTTGAAAACGTGACGTCGGCTCTGCGGGACTTTTTTACGAGCGAACCGCTTGCTACACGTAAGGAACTTACGATTTAATCAAAGCCAAATATTTTATGTTTGTAATCCTAGAATTCGCTTGCAAATTAACACATTCATAAATGGGTATATTTCGCGGTTGCAGTAAAAATGATACGAAGAATGCTTGGCACATCTGCCCTGGAGCGCTTGCCAAACATGGGGTACATCGACCCTCTTTTCACCTGCCACGGGAAGCTTCAAGTCAAATGATGACGCCATCGCGTCACGTTCTTTCTTGACGTACGGCGTGACGTCATGACGTCATCAAATCGTAACGTAAATGTAAAACGTAAGCTTGCAAAACCTCCCTATTATTTGAGAAAGCCTCTACTTTATGAACAAACCTTGATTGCTCTGACAGATGCTGAATGTGTTCCTAGATTTGCTGGGTGTTCTGTAACAGGAACCTGAAACCCCTTGAATCAAAGTCTAGTTCTGTCAACAAGGGATTAAAAGTATAAACTTGGAGAAGCCATGGCTAGGCCTATAGGTTTATTGATGGACTCTTCTCCAAGGACTAGTATTCCTTTGAAACATTTACCAATTGCATCATATGTCATTTCACAGCCCACATTGTTTTGATGATACTTTACTTTATGTAGGTACTTGGCTGCATGTTTTTATATGAATAAAAATTTGTTTCAAATCAAAATTCATTTTTATTAGTCCTGTATGTTCAAAATGTCTGGCAGTGAAGAAGAGAAGGCCAAGGGAAAGGGCACCAGCCAGGGTAATGTAAATTGGCCTTCTAAAATTGGGAATAATACCGAAGATGATCAGATGGACCACAGATGGATATCACAAGTTGACATGGTTGGTTAATTACCCACCACAGGCCACATGTGGAGGGCTTGTTCTGTGACTGCCACCTTAGTGCAAGCATTTTCCCTGTCTTTGTACCATGTCCCATTGATGCAGTGGGACGGAGGGTTAATTATACATGTTAAATGAACCAAACTTTTATTTCAGTTGCTGCATGCACTCCATTTTCAGCTGATTGTTGTCATTTGCAGACATAATCTAATTGATTTGCGCATGATATCTTCCGAAAAAAAGGCAAATTCTTACATGTTTTTCTACAAAACGGCTGAAATGAGCTGGGATTTTTTTTCATTAAATGATAGATGGCCATATATCTACCATCAGAATCAAGTGTCGGTTAAGCGGGTGATCCACTGTTGCGATTTTGGCTTGAGGCGGGGTTGCGTTCCCTTGCGATTACCTTATAAGGACTTCCGATTGCCATATAAGGTAACCGCAAGGGAACGCAACCCCGTCTTAAGCCAAAATCGCAACAGGGGATTACCCGCTTTACTGACGGTTTTTTGCCTTTAATGCGGGTGATGCACTGTCGCGATTTTGGCTTGAGACGCGGTGGCGTTCCCTTACGGTTACCTTATAAGGACTTCCGATTGCCATATAAGGCGATCGCAAGGGACCGCAACCCCGTCACAAGCCAAAATCGCGACAGTGGATTCGCCGCTTGAGGTAGTCCGCTAAAATGCCGCGGTATGTTTCGCGAATTTTCGACTTTCGGCGAAGTCGAAAAACGACAATAACTTGGTAGAAAATTGTCGGATTTTGGTAAAATCAGTTTTATTCGGTAGATATAACCAGTAGCTTCACGATTATGTTTAGAACAAAGAAAAAGTTACTTTTGCTAGGCAGGAGCAGCGAAAGAATGATCGATGGTAGTGGCGCCTATCGGCCACCAGTGTAACTAAACCGTGCTCGACTTCGTCATCGTATGCAAATTAATGTTAATCAGGGCTGTGCGTACCGGCTAAAATCATCGCCGCGATTCTCGACGTCAGTGCACGACGTCACGACGTCAGTGTAGTGTAAAATGCACTACGCTCCATCTGAATACATTAGAGCTCTCCCTGTCGTTTTTTTCGAAATCTGTGCTGAAAACTATATAGGCCTTGATTCTCTGAAGGTGGTATGGAGGCAAGCATTTTGGGCACCTAAGGAGTCCATGAGGCCTCTATGTGCACTCTTCTAACATTTTGAAAATATCGCAAATTCAAAACAGCGGGGCTTTTCTCCGGAAAATAGACATTTCACTATTTTTTTCACAAAATTTACAAGCTTTGTACTTCGATTTAGTGAAAAGGCTTAGAAAATAACTGATGAACTCATCAACAATTTGGATAACTAAGACCATGAAAGAGACTGATGAGTGAATGCGACTGACGTTTAAACACAAACACGATGTCGAAAAATACAATAATACATAGCCTAGCCTATGTCAATACGCTGTGGACTCACAACGAGCACTTTCTAATTAATACCTCTTAGTTTGGTTCCCGAACCCACCGCTAGAGTTATGAGGGTTCGGTATTGGCTTCTGAGCATTTCCTTTTATGGCGTTACTATTTTTTTACTATTTTTATGAACAATATCAGAACTGAAATCCAATTGCCACTGTTGAAAAGACCAAATAGCAACACATACAACAAGAAATTCGTAATATTTTATAAATGCCAGAAAATAATAAAACACAAGGCGAGATAGGAAATACTTGTTGAAGCAGAATTGTTAAAACACTGGCCAGATTCCCGACTTGTCATGCCTGGTTGGTCATGGTCTGTCCATTTTAGATCCCTGAAAAATGCTTGAGCGGCGGAACCTTCAATAAAGCCAGCATAAAGTACGTCCACCTTTTGTCCGTCAGATGAATAAAATAAGACTTTCAAGATCTTTTTCCAGCCGTCAGCTTCGGAGATAAACAACAATTCGTCAATAAATTTCATATCGAATTCCATGGGATTCGACGTTCTCTCTAAAACGGCATGCCCGTATCTGCCGTGATATAAATGTAGTCTTTTGTCTTGAGCATCCAAACGAATGGTAATATTCCCGAATGCGAGATGACCATAGGTCCCGACGAAGTCTGCCAGTGCTGGTGGTTTCATCGTGTTGTTCTGGCTGCTTTTCTGTACCAATTCCACATCGTCTCCAGCTGACCTCTGGCGAAAGTCTGACAGCCATGGGTCTGGAAAGCTGCATGCGGTGGAGCTGTTTAACCACGGGTCTAAGCCGAGGAGAACATCCGAGATGTAATGGTGAATGGTTCTCAGTGCGTACCAGGTCTCTAAACGGTTGGGCCCGTTTGTGGACGAGAAGATACCGATGTTTGCATCTGGGAGAAGCCAAATGTTGGATATATAACCGGCTAAATGGCCCGAGTGAATCACTGTCTGGTATCCTAAAATGCAGAAATAGAAGTGCCAAGGGAATCGAATCCGCAACGGGTGTGTCAGGGTCGGTAGCTGGCGGGGGGGGGGGGGCA